>SMGT01003380.1:207156-218062 GCA_004794575.1 Lanistes nyassanus
TGTGGAACCCACATTCGTCTTTCCGTTTTGTTTTCTCAGACTGCTGGGCGAAAATAAATGCAGTCGCAGAAGCTGCAGCGGTCAGAATAAATTGTTCGTGATCATCCATAGTGTACTATTGTCAGCCCCTAGAGCGAACACGGGATGATCATGTGACGATCTGGCTGGTAAAATGTTGCAGGTGTCATGCGCCCGTGTACGGAGAATGCTCGGAAAATGTTTTCGCTCAACGTTGAGAGCATTGCAAGTGTAGGAAGCCCTTAACACCAAAATGAAGTGGTGTGGTATAATAGTGGTATATCAAGTGAATAAACACTCGTAACCCTTTTCAGAAAATGATATAAGCAAATAAAAGAAGTGGCCTACTCTGCAATAAACATGCATACTGGTCGGTCAACATTTTGACCATTGCACATGCAGAAAACATAAGAAGCCCACCAACCTATATTTCCTTCCTCCATCAGCCGAATGTCTGGCCTGAAACGAGCATCTGTTGGGGGTAGAATGGCAGCTTGTCCATCCATTAACTGGTTGAGGGACATGGCAAACGAAGTGAAACTGAAGTACTGCAACACACAAGAACCAAATCACTGAGGATGGGTAGGCACGATTGCAACCACACTTTTAATAAACAAAATGAGAATTCCAAAAGTGTGAGGAACTGACTAAAACTGTTGCCAAATAGATGGGGATGCATTCTGCCTTTCAAGCCCTCACCTGTGCCGAATGGGGAGGTCTATGATTAGCTTGCCACAAGCACACTTGTGAACCAATGTTTAGTTCATAGGAACCAAATGCTGCTGTTGGTAACCCATCATCTTCACTACCAGATTCTGTTGGTGAAGGGTCAGTCTGAAACAAAACTTTGAAAGGTGAAATCCCAGCCCACTTAAAGGTAATAATGATGATCTTAGAATTTCAAAACTCCAACCTTGACAATGCTTACTTAGTTTTTATTTTTGTACCTAGCTTATAGCAAGAGTAGTGCTTATAAACTCAACTGCCATGGTGATTTTCATGTCTTGATGTCTACATGGGTTGCAAGTTTGATGTGTGGGTACCACACAGAAGTATCAAGATTTTAAAAAATGTCCCATAAAGACAAAAACTGATTTGCTTGTCATCTTGGATGCATTTTTTTTATAGTAAATCCACTTCAATCAGTCAACCAGACATGAGAGCATAAATGCTACCAACACACACCTGTCAGCTCAAACAGCCAAGTTAATTATTTAACGACCATCAATGATGCAAAATCATCTGTTTTTTTTAAAAATGGAAAATAGGACATCAGTATACTGTTTGGCACGAAACTATGGTTTCCCCCTTCAAAGTTATGTGCAAGGAGAAATCTTAGAACAAAACTATTTCTAAAAGGAAACAAAACCCGAGGTTAAAATCAAAAAAGAAAAATCAACTCACTTTATTCAAGGATTGACTTGATGGCGTACGGGATGTCTTGAAGTAATTTTCGTACTCGCCGACATCTGCCATGTACAGTGCCAAGACCCAGTTGCCATACAAAGCCTTCAACTTCTCTTTACTGGAAAAAAAAAATTCTCAATAAAACTGTGCCATGTTTTATTTTCTCCCCTAACTCTAATACATGCCACTAACTTTTAATAAAGAATGAAATCGCTGCCAAGAACATTAAGCAACAGCAACTCTTTCAAAAACACAGCCCAGGGACAGGTGAGGAATGTGCGTGCAGAACACCCCCCCCACCCCAAATCCCGAAGCCAGATGCCCAAGCAGTCCCATCTCTCTTTCCTTAAAAATAGCTTTGACCGATTTAATCAAAGGAGAAAAATGTCTGTAAAACGAAGAAAGGGTTTCAGAGAATTCATACTTAGAGTTGTAGATGAAGCCTTCAACTTTATGAAGGTCTTTGCCAAACCAGCCACACTGCTTGAAGTTAAGCACCGTCTTCAGTCCCGATGAACACACAATTTCCATGGTGCCCGTCTGCCAGACAAGCATATAAAATGCAAGTACATCAATAAAATGGCAGACGCAAAGGGGGTAAAGATGAACTCAGTATATACAACTACCAGACCTAAAATATCCAAAGCGACCAAATGAGGTAGTCATGTCAGATTCAGGCTCTGTCAGGGTTTTTAAAAACAACAAATCAAATTGTTTGTACACACATTATTTCTATGCAGCAAAGTTTTTTCTTCCCTTTATCAGGGTATAAGCAACCATACCTTTTCCAAAATTTATGAATGTCCATAAAAATTCACAGGTTAAATAGGGGCCCATTCAAACCACCCATTGGGCTGAGCCGCCCGAGGGTTTGCGTCTGCCTTTCTAGTGGCAGGAGTGGTAGTAAGGCTCACTCACACCGTATATTTTATGCGACCCTTTATGAAAGAAGATACAAATGCTTATCCTACCCAACCTAGAGCAAGAAACCCATTTTCTTGTGCAAACTTGATTCCAGTATTTATCATGTTGACAATACATCAGGATCCTGAAAATGCTGATAGAAGATGAAGATGACCGAGTCTCAATAGCCTGAGAATTTTCAGCTTCCAAATATGGTTGTTATGTGATTGATGTGATCATGCATGTGATCATGCATGCAGACTTCAAGTTTAGTGTTGGTCATCAGCAACCATTGCACAACAATGTGAAATGACTGACAAATTTAGGAACTAGATGGTCAGATAACCAATTTTTTTCTGTCATGAAAATTTGCTCCCCCCCCCAAAAAAAAAATCAATCATATTTACAAGTGCATCTAAAGAAATTTAGTTTTAATCTGTCAAGAAATGTCATCATGTTTCTGATCAGTATGGTCTTAGTTACTTCCTGTACCCGATGTCAACACATGGTGTTTTGTTAGCATGACCTTCGATGAACCTCATGCCACCAAAGAAAAATTCACACAAAGAGCAATTTCATTGATGATTTATTTAATTTTACTCATTTACTGGAGGCAAAAATGACCCACTGTTTTCTGGTCATCCAGTCACACCACTTTCTGTGTCTACAACCAAACTTGAACCCAGGGCATGTGATCATTTTAGGCAACAGGTTTGTTTTTGTTTCTGATGGAAATTCTCATTTTCTAGTACTGTTGTAAGTACAGGATAACTGTGATGCTCCTTATCCAAATCTTCTATCCTGCTATACATTTTTGTACAAGAGGGGTTCTAGGACTGGAAGATGTCCAAATACACAAAGCTTGGAAAGTTTCAAAATTAAGAACATGAAGATGTAAACTTACATGCTCAACCCAAAGCTTTCCAACAATAACATTGTGAACGCAGCAATTCACGTTGTTCCAAGAGTATTCCTCGTTAAACCTAAAGCAGACAATACACATAGTAAGTCTGTGTGTGCATGCACATGCATGTGAGCACAAATAATCATTTATACCCTAATACTTTTGTTATCAGGCTGCAAAACTATGGGGCATCAAGAGAGGAGTGGGTATACTGCTCATGGTATATAAAAAAATCGCATCCTACATGTATATAGAATGAATTCTATAACTATACCATTGTAATTCTATAAAAACAGTTTATTATACCTATACTATTGTCAATGTGTAGCTGCTATTTGTGTGCTTAACTTTATACATGAACTTCGATAGTATGCGTATAATATCGGTGTAGGTGAATACACCATGAGCAACCCCTAAAGATTTGCTTGCCACTGAAATAAATCGCTGGCCTTGTTTTCATTAACTAAAGAATTGCCATGGTATACAAAGATTTCATTTCACAGCTGCAGCCTTCAATTCTATATATATATATAGAACGAATTGTATAGGAATTTCTGCTCATAGTACAGATATAACAAACTGTCTTTATAGAATAACAATGGTATAGTTATAGAATTCTGTACTTTTAGATTTTCTTCTATAGTTACAGAATTATTTCTAGAATTAAAGAATTCTATAGTTATAGAATTCATTCTTTAGTTATAGAATTATTTCTAGAATTAAAGAATTCTATAGTTATAGAATTTATTCTAAGGTTATAGAATGCTAATTCTCTAATTACCATGATGATTATACCCATTCCCCTCGTGCTGCCCCATTTTGCAGAACAATTTAAATTATCAGCTTTTTAAACTTCAGTGCCTGGAGATGAATTTATGAAATCTTGCAAGGATACGATTATGATTGGTTATCTTTGGAAACACTAGAGAGCATGTGCATGCATCTTAACACCCATGACCCCTCCCTAACCTGATCCACCCACTCAACTACACACGCACTCACACACACACACAGAGAGTCATATTAACTCCAAATACTGACTTGGAAAGGGTGAGAGAGAGTTTCCCCTTTGGATTCACCTCCACTGACTTCCCCCAGAATCGCAGCTTTGGCAGGACAGATCCATGCATGACGTAGTTGTCTCCATCAACATGGAAGGCACTGATTGGAGGGTGATGACTCACCTGTTCTGACACCAGGTGAAAACCCAGGTCACGCCTGCAAAACACAAGGAAGGACATGGTAAATGCAGGTTGAGACAATTTTCCACCATCAGCTACATTTTGCCATTACAGTTAATCCTACTACTACTACCACCACTCTAAGTTGTTGATGTATTATTCAGTAGGAGTACCTGAAAAGTACACCAATTCTCAACAAATGTACGACATGTAAATGAAGCATAGCAACAACTCACAGTGAAATACTCAAGGTTTTTTTTCAAGCACAATTAGTTACCTTTACAAAACATCCATTTCTAATATGATGATGGCACAAAGTTATCAAAAGACCACACACCCTGACTGGTAAAAGTCATCACCCTCCCCATTTTCTCCCCTGAATAATGGTCTCTTCATGCATTCATACAACACTTGTACAATACAGCTGTATCAAATTTTGATCCACCTGTAAGAAACTTATGACACACTACCTTTCCAGTTCATATGTTTCACCAAGCAAGGGGTTGAAAGGTTTGCCAATCCGTTCCCAGTTGGAGGAAATGGCTGACACAGCAAATGCTGCCACATACTGCAGACAAAGAACAGTAGTGCTAAAAGAAGTGTGGTGACTATGGTGTGCACAGGAAGGACATGCAGACCCCATCAGACCCACAGAAGGGTTTGTGGAAATTTCAGATCATAGATGCACATACAATCTTTAAATCGGATAACCAAAGGGATCATGGTTAAGACCAAGGCTCAGAAGTATTAAGGGATTACAACTGCAAAAATATGCAAAGCATGGGCATAACCGCATGCTACAAATTGTGTCTCTGTGCCACAAATGCCAGTGACTATGGAAACAATACAAAGGATGCCATGTCAAACAAAACAAAACAAACAAAAAAAGCACTCACTGGATGTGTACCCAGAGTGAAAGAGACTAATAAAATGACTGCTGATTATCAAGTGGGTTTAAAATCTTCCCAACCCCAAATGGGTGAAATCTACAGAAGTCATTATATGACAAGTGCTTCCCCCCAAAATTTAAAAATAATCTAGATATTACTCAGCACCGTGTCCAAAGACCATCCATATATAAATTACACTAAAAAGCATGAACATAGTGGTGGTTGAAAAAGTATGCTTATGAAAGCTGTCTGAAAACAAATGCATGCCCCTGTAAACTAAACAAGGGTTTTCATAATACCTAGCCAAAATAAATTACAAAAGACAAGTGCATCATGCACATAATTCCCTTGCTTTTTTGTGTTTCCGGATAATAGTAAATCTTCACACCATACTGCGCCACACAGGCGCATAGATTTTTCATGAGGAAGAATATTAAAACAATGTTGTACAAAGTGGTTAAAACAAGCAATGGTCACTGTATATGAAAAAGTACTTGTGTGTTAAAGTCACCTGCATACGTTGTAAAGGGTCGCTTGTGACAGCAGCTTTACGCAAGAGGTCTGCATACTCAAAGTATTCGGTAATGCGCTGCAGAAAGCTGAGAGGCTCGTTGAAAATGACTGGCATTGTGATCTTGGACAGCTCCTGCAAGACATGTATGCACACACACCCCATTCAACAAAGATATGAGCACAATGGTTGTCAAACTCCGCATCTGGTATCACTGTTGTTTTACATGATAATTGCCATCTCCTGCACACCATGCCGGCCTTATTTGGCTGGTTTTCACAGGCAGACTCAGACACAATGTACTGCATTAGTTTGCACCAAGCTGACTGGGTATCAGCTGAAAATAGCTTTACTGTCAAGATTCAAGAGCAATAATCATTTAGATAATTTAGTCATGAATTTTTTTTAATGAAAAAGAAATCCCTTTGTCTTCTTCACAATTCTTTATCAGTTTATGGCCCAGTCTGCTGCATTAAACAGAGAAGCAGGCTTTGTGCGGCAGTGCCTTTAACCCATAAAATCTCCAATGAACTAAAAATTATAAAAGGAAAGCAACCCATTAACACCATAGCAGCAAACTAAGCAGCATTCACAGTGCACTGACTTATGATCTGTGGGTGGCATGCTTACACCTTTCTGATTTTACTCTGTATGTCATAAACTATTTTACTGTATACTCCAGGATAAAATTACTCACCCTGCCAATACATTGTTTTAGGATGCTCCAGACACTGAAATCTGCACGTGAGAACATTGGCACAGGGAGATGTGTCCTGCAAAACAACAACATTGTTGGAATCCTCGGGGTTCCCGATATACACACATTTTTTAAAAAAATTATGAAATGGTAAAATCGTGCACAAAGTTCAGAACGTGTGTACTGTCCATGCACATTATTTCCCAAGGCAGCATGCATACATTTTCAACAGACCTAACATATTCTGCACCCAATACTGCATAGCAGCTGAAGTTAGCTGAAAGTAACTTCAGTTGCTTCTTTTGTGTGCTCATGCATTCTCATTTGCCATGATGCTGCTTCTGACATTGTTTAAATATAGAAAAACTAGAATTCTGAGGCTGAAATTATTGATGAAGAGATCAGCTGTTATTTGGGGCAAAATATCTGTAGCCCTCCCAAAACATTACAAGGAACCAAAAACCTTTAAAAAGAAAGTTATTGGAGAAGCTTGGCCCAACAGTTTATTCAGTGGTGCAAAATTAAAAATGGCACATTATTTTCTACGATGAGCGTCAAGGTAGTGAAAGCTGAGAATTAGTTCGGACAGCAACTGCAGAAGAATGTGTTTATCTCTGGGTCAGAAAATATGTGTATACATGCATGTTGTGTGCAAGTGAAAGAGAAAGGAAAGAGTCTAGACTCCAAGCTGGATAGAACTGTCCAGCCAGTTTACAACAATGGAAGAAAATCTTCATTTTACAGATTACCACACTGTCTTACAATCGACACCTAAACAATCTCAATCATTCTATTTCTAGTTATCTATAATACTTAACTATACAAACATAATGGTTTCAGTGGAAAAAGTTATTTAAGGGTGATCATCGCGCCAAAAACTGGGCAAATCACCCTAAGAATTTTATACCTGAAGGTGATTGTCACCATCAAGTTTTAGAGCCATGATTTTAATCAATGGGTACATCAACTTGCTCAGTAGGTGGTGTGCATAGGTGACAAAACTAACACTGCCTTACACAAAACATAAAAGGAGAAAAAAATCTCAAACTATAACTTCAACATCTTATTTAAGAGTAAGACCAAGATACAGCTCAGGCAGGACACTTACCAAAGTGCACATGGGTGTCATGTTGATATTGTGGACAGACTGATCTGAATCATTTGCCTCACACCATAATTGGATTCAAACACCCACCCCACTAACACCACTGCTTGCAGATAACTGGTCCAAGACTGAAGTGAAATCTTGTCTGACCTCATGTCTGTGCAATTCTTTTGTACTGTGTGGCCATTGTAAACCTTTATGCCACAAGGACACCTGCACTGCAGCAGTGTGCACCCCACAACCTGCATATCCTGCAAGACCAGCTCTTCGAAAAGCACCATTGCAGCAAATTTCTCTAAAAAAAATGAGACTTCCCCACTGCAAGAACTTAGGTAAACCTTACAGGGCTGAGGTGGTTTTGTAAAGGATTGGTGGGTGGGAGGTAGGAAACAAGACCTCGAAATCCCCAACTGAAACAGCAATGCATCAACTTGGTCAGTAGGTGGTGTATAAATGAAAAGCAGAAAAAGGCATAATTTTTTTTGCATGCAAGAAACTGAAACTAATTTGTTTCATTTATGAAAAACTGTCTCAGTCACAATGCGGAGAGATCCCATGTTGCAGTCTAAAGTCATCAAGTTTCCTCCCACTCACTGCCTAGAAAAGCAGCGACAACAGAGAGACCCACATCGCACAGAATGAAGGCAGGTTTGGTTATTTACCAAGCCCTTTACACAGGCTGGGACCACTTAATAGCAGTCCCACCTCTAGTTCCTGTGGTCTGATCCTACACCTGGATCCAAATATGTTTGATTACAGAGGTAGCCAGGTCAGCAGCCTGGATTTATGTTGTGTTCACAGGCTTTATCAATGATGACTATTGATTGGCACGACCAGGCTTGCCCTTACATTTACACTACAGCACACAATAAGCAGCACCACTTCAACATCACAAACATGCTTCGTAAACCTACACCACTTGATGACCTAATTTTTTTCCTACCTGCATGATTTTTGTACATTCATATGTTTCTTATGTTAGAGAATGCATTCACCTATTGTATGTTTTTACACTTTCAAGCACTTGCTCATGCAAACAGCACGTATGTTCTGTGGTTGCTTACTTACCTGTGATACTATCAAAAAGCATTGAGAAGTTATCAGAAGTAAAGCACACAGCCATTTTAGGAATTTTTACAGTACACAGTGTTAAAGGACAACACAGTAACACTATGAAGGATGGCCGCATTATTTTTCTCGCCCATCCACATCTATTGATGAAAGCAGAACAGCCAAAAGACACCATAATGTAATGACACTGTTCTAGATTTTCTATCAGGCAATTTATTTTGTGGGGAAAGGGTGTTACAAATGAACCTCTCATCTTACTAATCTTGTACTCTTAGGGTAGACATGATCTCACTTCTGCAGATCAATCTTTCACAACACTGCTTTGGCTTCATTCCAGAGTTGTAAGTACCATCTCCTGTTTTGAGGTGAAACAATGTTTTTGTCTCAAACGAGAAATAAGGATGCAAACAATACTAAGTCATAAGTGTGCTGACACCATCCTCACAAAGAAGATGAACAGGTTTTCAACAGTGCAAGAATAGCCCTGCTCTGAGTATCCCTGTGACATCAGCTGTCTGTCTGCTCTTATCAGGGAATACACTTCTTAGTTCTTATACAAGTTTACAATCCACACACTCAGTTGGCTCTTTCATTGCAATATTGATTCTACTGAACCTTAACATCCCCTGCCATTGATTTCATCCTACCTCCACCCCCACAATATGAGAATTCAAAACAGATTGCAGGTGGCGATACTAGTAAGTGTTTTTAAAAAAAGCTGATATCAAGCAACACATGCATTACAGTTGCAATACATGTGCAGCTAAAACATGGGTTTATTTATGATCCTGGTGGAAGTGAAGAAGTCATGCTTCAACAGGCTTCACAAGTGTTCACATACAGCATGTGAACAGCTGAGTGTTTTTTATAGCAAGCAACAAGGGTGGCAAGGTAAAAAGGGAAATGAATACCAAGGTGGCAGTCTCCCTCAAATTCAAGCTAAAAAGAACACTTAATAATTCATGTGCATGTCATTAAAATCTTATTATAACAATACATGTATCACATAAGCAGCCCTTTTCACCCTTGTGTTGTGTTCAATAATTGGAACATGACAAATTATACCTGCTTGGAGTTGGGGACAAAAAATATATTACCTGAATACAATGAACATTACAGTAAAACAGTACCTCTGTAACTAGGAGTTTGACAGAACAAATCATAGTTTATTAGTACACTAATCTTTTACTGCAAATTTACCAAGTTTTAGGTAATTTGATCTAATCTATGTCAGTATGTGTTGTGTCAGATGTGGTTTAATAAGCTGAATTATTAAGCAAATTATCCAAACCGTGTGGGTGAAAGTAAACACACCCAAGAAAAGAAAACGGTTCACTGTCATTTCTATTATCACACCCCACACGTCACTGGGCACCGTGGAACACTGTCGAGGTGTTGTCTAGGTATGGAGTACAAAACAAGGACTACTGAGATTTTTTGGTTGGCAATGTGTATTTACTAAGAAATCAAGCCGGGTGGTTCGTCATTAGACTTCATTGTTATAAAGTAGATGAAAAATAACAGGCAGAAACCGAAAAAAACCCAATCTCCTGCCATCACGAAATCAGGAATGTTTCCATACCAGTCCACTCACCGATATCCATTGACACTTGCGGGCTTTTCCTGTTTCTCTGACTCCTCGCTCATCGCTGCGCATTGCTTTTCTCCAGGCATGAATTTCTCATTCACAAATCCAATACGTTCCTAACCTAGACTTTTCTTCGTCACCAAATGAAAATGACCAGGGTATCTACGACGCACTTCATCTCGAAACCTCAAAGCAGGACAACTCCTTTCCGTGGCCTGAAAGCCCGGTCAAAACGAGCGAGCAGATCTAGCTGGTCCGGACACACTCTGTTTCACTATGGGGTCGCTACAGGTGTTCTCGGCATTGTGCCACACTGTATTGAATGACAGAGGCCTGCTATCGAAGTGACATGGACGGCTCTCGTCTGCCAGTGTAGGCCAGTTAAAAACTCGAACTGGCAGAAGGCACCGAAACGAAATTAGACGAACGTGTGACAATCGCGATATTGCGACATGCATCTGAACCACGCCTGTGAAAATTATACTTCGTCACTGAGACTAATTTTTTTATGAACCAAAACTTTAATGCTAATAATAATAATGTTGGCATCGTTTAATCTGATAATTAAAATGTTTCCGCTTCCAGAGCCTTTTTTTTCTTTCGACACTCGAAGTCTTTTTTTTTTTTGGGG
>SMGT01003380.1:237530-254758 GCA_004794575.1 Lanistes nyassanus
ACACACACACACTAATGACCTAATAGCTTGGTCACCGAGTCACTGACTCTCCACTATCTCCCTCTCTCTCTCCTCACTCACACACCCATCCTCACTCCCCACCCAACCCACCAAGCATGCAATGTTACCCATGCTGCAGTGCTCATGTTGGAGTCATAGCTCCCTATATTTGGAATGACTGATATTAGAAATATTACCCAAATATGTTATGTAACTGGACTATTACAAAGAAAGTGGCTGAAAGTTTGCAAAAACTGCAAGGATCAGTGAACTTTGAACCCACCATGGTGGTGCAATTTCAAACACTTTTTGAGATGGATCAACCTTACTAATACAGTAGTGTCTTAGTGGTACTGATAGTCTTGCATATATCAAAAAGAGGCCTAAAAGTACATAGTGCCTAAAAGCTACATTAATAATGACAAAAGCACTATTTAAAAAAGTAAACATTATACTTTTGTTTGGTCTTTTTTTTTTTGTTCTCTTTCTTGGGTAAACGTAAATAAAAATGACCTAAACTTCAAAACTGACAAAACTACAAATCGTTGTTTTTGGAACTGGTAGCAAACTTGGGGTTATTCTTCCTTTTTCATTCTCACAACCTTATCTCTGTCACAACCAAAGAGGGCACTAGAAAATTAGTCTAATGTAGTTATACTCTATATATTACACGTTATATATTAGACCTAAGAGGAGCAGACCCAAATGTCGAATAATATTACTAGTACCGCCAAAGGTTTGCGTAGCACTATAAGTATAGTACTGTTGTTACTGTTGGTAGCTGTGCGTCACTGATGCACTAATTTGTGATTGAATTCGTGCATTACTGTGATTTTGTGATCCATTTTAGTTCTTCTCAAACTAATAAACACATCTACACTATTCCACACTTTTCATCACAGAAACTATTCGTGTAAGAACATAATATTGTAGAAGAGACCACTTGACTTACAAAATCGTCTGCTACTGCCACAGCCAGTCGTCTGCAACTGAATCTCGATCCGCTGTCAGAGCACTTGCTGCGTTCTTTCAAAGTAATCATGAAAATACAATTTCTATGTTGAAAATACAACACTACAGATAAGTTAAAAGAAATGAATTAGTAGAACGTATGCAGCCGATGGCTTACAAAGTGTGTCCTTTTCAACTCTGCGATTTTGCTCCGCCTTGTCATGTGGTAAAATCTACTTCCGGCAACACGTGAACTTAAAAAAAAAAAAAGACTAAAAGCCCACTGAAAGTGAAACCTCAGTAAATCCCACAGCATATGTATAGCGTAACTGTATGAATTAAGACAATTCATTAAGCAATACACCTATCTTTATGACATAAAGATCTGTGCCAGAACTATAAAGTATAAATAATCTTCGGCTATGTAACTATGTGACAGAGCTGTGGATCTGTGTAGTGTGTCACTGTGTGTGTGTGTGTGTACTCATACTACTGTGATTTTTGGAAGATCGAAGATGCCTATTGATGCATACTCTGAATTTTGAATAATAATAAATGCCTTTTTTGAATCTCCAACACCACCTCAGGGCATAAGTGGTTTATTCAACGATTTTTGATGGGTTACAGTAAAAACGAGCGACTGCATTTTCGTCACTGAGTCTGAATCATTTGCATCACTGGCTGGGATCATGGGCTGGGTACCGAAATGACAAAGAGAGACTACTCTTGCTGGTAAAGAGGAGTGCAGAATTTGTGGCAGAAGTTTGCAAAGAAATGGAACAGCTTTGATGAATTCGAAGAGAAAATGCATTCTATGAACGGCTTCACTGAGGATGCAGACAACACGCAACTGTTAACATCATTCCAAAGAGAAGGCTTTTCGTGCGAGCCGACGAGCAGGATGCGACCAGATGAGTTTCCTGACTCACCGAAGGCCTTGAGGAGACATGGAGATGTAGTGATAAAAGCTTGCGATTTGTCTCCCAGGTATTGATCAAAATGAAACTTGTGCAGTAGGTAGGAAGGTGGGTAGGTAGAGGGACAATGCTTGATTCACCTTCCTGTGATCTCGCAATATAGGGGGAGGGGGTGGTTATACTATACAGTTCTTTAGCGATTATGCTTTATTTTTGTTTAGCGTTTATAATATTCATTGTAACCGTTTTGGAGCAGTTCTTTGTGGTTTTGTGGGTAGTCACTGTGATTTCTACTTCTACATAGTTCCAGTGATTACGGGTAGGTTCTCTCTCGCAGTCTCACCCCCCCCCCCCACATTAGCTTTAAAACAAACAGATCCAAGCATGCCTCCATGCAAAAATAAAAATAAAAATAAAATCCAGAAACGGATACTTCTTTTGTCAACTGTATTAGATCTAGTGTACACAATCACATCTGACAATTTAACAGTTTATCGCTGTGTCAGTTTCATTTCCCCTCCAGTGTGTAGGAAACATTTGTCATTGGTGTCCAGTGTCGGCTTCCTGGTTTTTACTTTAAAGGGTTTGTAATGATGATGATAATTAAAAGTATCAGAACGAAGGAGATTGTGGAATAACATTTATATTACTTTTAGCAAGTATAATACCTTCATTTCATTCAGATTGTAGAGAATGATTTTTTTCCTCACAGAAGTAATTTTATAAATAACACATAAACTAAAAAAAAATAATGCTCTCTCTCTCTCTGAGTGCTTGCATGTGCATGTGTGTGTGCATGCACATGCATGTGTATTTATGTGTGTATTGATGTGTATTTGACAGTGGTGATTCAGGATTTACCATAATGCATGGGATCTTTTCTGAGGCAGGAGGTCAGTGGTTCATGCCCCAGCCAAGTCATACCTAAGACCTAAAAGCTGGCAATATAGTATATAGTAGCTGCCCTGCCAGACGCCTGGCACTATAGGGAATAGTACTAGGACTGGTTGACCCAGTATCAGTATAATGTGATTGGGTGTTGCAACACCAGTCCCACATGCAGCATAACTTGTGTAAACAGTGCTGTCCCGATATGCACATTAAATGATAAAAGCAAACCAAACATCCTTACAGTGCAAAGGGAGCTGTGTTGGTACTCCTCAAACTGTGAAAGTTTCTGAGTTGGTGTGTAATTTGGAAGTGTCAGTGCTGGCTGAATAGTGCACTTGAGTGTCCACTTATAAGAGCTGAAAAGATATTTTCTTTGGTTGAATCACCTTTGAATCATGTCATTTGTGTTCCTGTTAAAGACAAAAATGTTGGCCTAGTCATTGATATGTTCTGAATATGTAAGCTCTTATTTGCCCCAAAAGGTTAGTGTTAATACATTATTTGATGGTCTCTCGTATGATCATAAAGCGTTGATTGCTGATTGATTGATTGAAGGATTTTTTTTTTGCGGTATGTTTCCTTGTTCAAACCATTTCTGTTATCATTCTTTATGTTTGCAGATCATCTGAAAATAGAGGTAGATGCTATCCCACAATTCCTTCAGCCTGCCGGTTTCTGGAATCTCATTACTGTGCACCTAACATGCAGGACCTTCTCACCTCATCAACAGAAGAGCTCCGTAGGCACAATGTTCGCCTGTCTTCTAGGCTGCCAGCAGCAGTGTGGTATATCTTGGCCAAATCCCTTGGCATTAAGCTTAGTGCCAGTGACAAGCCGTACATCGCCACATTCTTGCACATGTTCACAATTGCAGTGGCCTTGGCATATGCCATACCTGGTGCTTGGTACACAGTGTGTGACATCAGCAGCAAGCACTCCAAAACAACTGTGGTCATTGGAACCCTGCAGATGGTGATTGGTTTCGTTTGGGCGTGCATGGGTGTGTATGCCCACAAGCTGGCAGGTCGTCTTTTCTCCAACAGAAACTTTGTCGAGTGTGTGCGGGTCCACTCCAAGACCTTCCTGAAGATCCGAACCTCATGGCTTACATTTCTGCTAGGTTTGCTGGTAACAGGAGTCAATTGTTATGAAGCAGTGACCATGTTTTATGACGACTCTTGTGAAAGGGTGCAGGCCGACCCACTGGTGTGTAAGGTATTCCTTATTGGACGAGTTGTTTGCACTGCAACGACCCTCATTTGGAATTGTATTGTGGCCTACGTCCTGTTCTCTGTCTGTAGGACACACACTATTGGTGAGTTGAAGGAAGAAAGCGTGCATCTAAATCTGATTAAAAATAATGGCTTAAAGAGTGAGTAAACCCCATGATTGAACTTGAAGAAGTGTATACGTGTCACCTCGCCATGAAAACAGTCTTAAGTCGGAACGGCCAGTTTGTAGCTAAAAGCAGAAATAGGTCGGTGGGGTCGATCTAGTTGAATTTCACTTTTTTGCACAAAAACATTCTTAAGACTGTAAAGTCTTATATAGATGCAAAAGTTTTCCTTCAAATGTACTATAATTAGCTGAAAAATGAGCATTTGTGTGCTAAGGAAATTGGGTCAGTACTGCATTGTGAAACTTTGGAACCTGTTTTCTCAAAATGGCTGCCACCCATATTCTGACCTTCAACAGGCCGTATCTCTCTTACTAATTAATTTAAGACATTGCTTCTTATATCAAATTGATTAGGAAATGCTATAGATTTTTAAAAAAAAGTATTGAACTCAAAACACCCAATCTCGAACTTACGTTTGGTTTTGTGGTGCAGTGACCATACATCTTACATGATTACATGTTACTGATTAAACCAGCCTGCATGTTGCAGACCACATGCACACAAGCAGAAGCACACATGCACACATGCAGAAACACACATGCACACACATATGCATGCAAGATGCATATGGATGTATGCATTGATACATACATATAAATGCATGTGTGTGCATGTACACACACGTACATGCATACAGTCTCTTCCTCCTCCCCATCTACACAGTCCTTATGGCTAATTGTATACGACATTTTTCTTCTGCAGTAATAAAGCTTTGTTTCAAACAATTATTTTGGAATGTTTTTTTAAGCTGAAAATATCCTTTTCTGTGGTTCCTGTGATAGCTTCATTCATGTTCTGCTTCAGCTATTCGCAGGTTCATGCGGGAGCTGATTCTTGATAGTCAGACGTATGAATCCTTTTGCATCCAGCAGTTGTCCTCACAGAGGAATGGAGATGACTATGGTGGAAATAAATTAGAAGGTAGGCTGTTACACGTGTCATGTTTTATAGAACAATAAGATTAAATACTGGAATTGGCAAAACACCAGGCTCCCCCACACCACCTCCCAGGGGTCAGACGAAGATTTCATATGTGATGTTTTGCTTATAGCTTGAAGCTTTCTTAACTCTTTTGCGACACAGGCTAAGACCTATGTAGAAACCATAGAGGACGCATAGATTTACACGTTTTTTAAAAAAATACTCCTTAAAATCTACCACACTCACAATAATCTAGTTTACATGTTTAGAAAGATCTATTCTTCTACATTCCAATGCAAACAACACTTTTAGTTAGAAATATTAAATAGTGCTTACTATTTGGTGCCAAATGTAGTCACTTTTTGCACACACACAAAAATTGAACCAAAAGGAGGTTTCACTGCTTGTACACTTCCCACAGGTAAATAAATCCAGTAATCAGGAGTATTCCACTTTGAATCTGTTGGTGAATGGTTCCACTTTGAATTAAAACATAATTCCACCCTTGAAGTTCACATATCTGAATCCTCGGCAGTAACATCGCCACTTTGTTCAGAATGAGAATGAAATTGTGAACCCCCCTCCCTCCGCTTCTCTATCTTGTGGAATTTCCTCTTCCACATCTGTGGAAGCAGAGAAGTTGCAGTCACTGTCACTTTCTTCGTGAACATCACTGTTACTACTGTCGCTTTCCAGATCATCTAAGGCGCTCAGGGCCGCAGATAGATGAAAGGTTCTCTTTGCACGTGTTGCCATTTTGAATGACGGAAGTAGACCGGCCAGCGACTGCACTTAACCTCGTTTGGCAAGCTGAAACTGTTTCCGAAACTCATTTAGACAGTGCAGGGGAAACAACCGATGATAGAGCTTTACAACGATACAAAGTTTACTTCCCTTATACCGTTAAATGCGTCGCTGCAAATTTTTGAATCTGTCGGATGGTTTCAACCTGCACAGCCTCTACGGTCAGTCGGCCGTCGGTTGAAATCCGCCTGCGGTGGCGTCAAGAGTTAATCGATCAGTGGTGGTTCATTGGATCATTGTGATTCGACTAAGTACAGTGTAGCAGGAATTAGGAGAGACTTTGTGTGTGTGTGTGTTCCTTCTTGTGCTGCATGATATATGTTGTGGTTTGTTATTGGTGGTGGTCAAGAGCTTGGCTGAATACATTTTCTGTTGTTTTCTTTTTTCTTAGGCTTTAAGGCATAATACAAAATCTAATTTACACTAGGAGATGCACTGTATTCATTTCACCGATAAAAATCTTTTATAAAAAATTGCATAGTTTTGTGCACTATGAAATAGGTATAAAATATATTTTAGGAGTGACATGATCATGAATCATGTATAAAAAGGTAATGCTAGCAGTAGCAGTTATGACCTCAGTTACATAGTTGTTTTAATAAATTTATTGGTCATGAAAGTTTCAGGTTCATGGTTCCTGTGGGATGATGATGATGATGATGATGATGACAACAGTGATGGTGCCAACCAGCTTGAGGGGAGCCAGAAAGATATCACATCACAGAGTGTCATCCTACACTCCATTCAAGGTCACAGCGCAAGGCGAGTGTCCTTCCCACTGCACCATACCCCACGCCGGCCACATTTCAACAGTGTGTCCATCAACAATGAGCCAGAGGAAATGGAGGATGGCAGAGAGAACTCTGGTGATGTCTGCGAAACAGCTGTACCCTCAGTCAGCGCAGGCGTCAGCACTGTAGTGGAGCCTCTGAAGGAAGAGTCATTGGATGAAGACTGGGACAAGGTAATTTTTCTGTGGCGAGGTGGAAAGTTTTAGAATCACCAAGCCAAAATCATAATTTAAGGCTGGTACAATTATAATAAACTTTAAGACCCTGTTAAAATATGAACTGGTGTATGTTGTGGATGCTGGGACAGGCTGAAAATGTCTGCAGTGTTTGAGATCTTTTTTTACCACCACATTGCATTGTCACTGTTGAGTGCAGCTGCACTGGAGCAGCATCTTGCAGTATGGTGAGGGAAGATCCTTGAAAGCTTAAGATGCAGAGGCCAGTGTGGGAGATTTCAATTTGACTTTCATCATTGTCTTTCTTTTGGAGAAACTTATATGCAGACTTGTTCTAGGCGAGGTCACAGCAAGATCTTCAAAAAACACATCACTAAAATGGCCATTTTATGGAAAGTGTTGAGATATGCGTAACTTTTAGCCGCCACAGGGCTCCTAGCTCGAGCCACCCCTGCTGACGCAGCTTTTTAGCCTTTTTTTCAAAAATTCATTAAAAATCCCCCAAAACAATAGGAAAGTTATTTAAACTTGGTTGCAAACATCAATAAACAAAGAAAACTCATGTCTTACTGTGTTTCTTGGACCTTGTTCCGTGATTTATAAATCCTTTGTTGGAAACACAACTGAAGTTGAAGTAATCAAAAAGTCCTCACAATTCCTTATACACAGTCTGTTCGATACTGTTTACATCTTTTTCTCTTCGTAATCATGCACTCTCTTGGGTCTTTCAGGCACAAATGCTCCTGTCTTCATCCACTTCATCATAGTAAATTTGCAAAACAATGTCATTTTCCTCATCAGCGTGTAATTTGAAGAGTAAATCTAACATTTCTCAAGTGATAGGGCACATGTTGATACGCATTTCACAGCCATTTTTCATTCGCCTGGAATTGTGGTTGAAAACCGGTTTAAACACAGTATAAGGGAAGCAACTCATGAAGAAATGATTAATCTTTCGAATGTAATAGTTCTTTACCTTAGACCATTAGCCATTCCCCGCAAATAAACCGTCAAACACTCATAAAAGGTGTTCGACATATGGCATACAGCACTGCACATGCTGTGTCGGGCTTGTACTCCATGCGGCATGTTTGAGTTAAGAAAAGTCAGTGACCTTAGTGAAATTGCACCTACTTTTGCATTGTCCTAGCAGTTGTTAGCAGTATTTGGGTTAATTTTGGCATTAATGTTATGGCTCTGTGTTCCTCTTTATAGATGTTAGGACAGTATCAAAATGTCTACAGTTTGAGATCCTGTACTGTCACCTTTTGCATAGTGATTGTTGACTGCAGCTGTGCCGACAAGCAATCATTTGAGACCTGAGAACATGCATGAGAAAGATTTACACAATTGACATTTGTTAATGGTTTTTCTCTCAGCCGAATGTTCTCGAGCAGAGTAGCCACAGCAAACTGGTCAGCAGATGACTAAGCAGATGCCTCAGAAGACGATTAAGTAGAAGATTTAGCAGAAGATGTCTTACAATCTCCAAACATATCCTTTTTTTTCCTAAAACCTTTGATACACAGAATGCTGCATTCACATCCACGGGGCCATCAAGATACATCCATCAACCTACCAGGACAGAGACAGCTGTAGCCATGCCTCCTCGTTAATTACATGAGCACTTCTAGCTCCACCCATCCAGGCACCTCGAGTGGACATGACTATCCCCTGCCATTGGCAATTCACCTCTTTGAAATTGTCATCAAAGCCCTGTGGTCCACAACATGATCTTTTAGAATTTTCTTTGGGACATAACTCCCCCCTGATAACTGCCCCTGCATCCAAAGATAAGTGATGTGGCACCTGACACCTGTGTGATGGCTATTTTCTAATCTCTTCTGTGCCCTGATTGCTACTAGGTCTCGCTGACACCTCACCTTAATGCTACACGCTGTCGCCTTACTGGCAATGCTAAACACTTGGGTTAGATGTGTTAACAGGGCCTCTGTGGCACATAACCACTGCCTCCACCTGGCCTGAAGATTGCGTAACAGAGCCATCGTAATCGATTGCTATCGATGGCTTACACCTAGTCTATGGGATAAATTCTTTGTCCCACTAGACCTAAAATGCGACAATCTTAGCTTATTCTTCTGGTGCCAACTGTTTTTTCATTGCATTATGACTTGGTGGTGAAGTTTTAAGATGTTTCTAGTGACAATAAAATGGTACAAAAAAGACTATCTATGTCCATATCTGTTATAGCCATTTTTAGATAGATGACCAAATATTCTGTGTGTTCAACCATCACACCTGCACTATGTCGTTCATTATCTTTCTTCAAGTTCAGTTGATATTTCTGTGCAGCTTACTGAAGCTTCACAAGCCTCTCTGCCCAACAGGGTCACTAACTCATTCTTGTCTAATGAAGACCTGTTGTATTCCCACTGGAAATTTGTGGTAAGTTGTCCATTGTGTATTCAAGATTACATGCAGAGGTGTTGTTGACTTGTTGATTATATTTTAGGAAGTTTTATTTGTAGTTGTCTTACTGTGATGCTTGTATCTGTTTGACTCCATCAATGGTTTGGTGCATCAGAGGTTTCATATTGGGAGAGAGTATGTATAAATACAATTATGTCATGCTCATTAGTGTGGATGTGTGCCTGTGTGGATACATGCATGTGTTTATGCATGTGTTAGGCAACAACCTCCTGCTCCACTACTCAAAAATGCTGGCTGATTTCTTGTTGAAGACAAGCAAAGTGCGGACAGTTTCATTTGACCCTTGCTGACACATGTATTTGTTCTGCTGATTGTCAATGCTCAGCGACGCTTGTGTGTCACTTCCCGGTATCTGCAAAGATGGCTGGCTAGCTGGATTGCTTTTGTGGTCGTCTGGGATAGTTGCTTCATCATCTACTGGACAAAACACAGTGCTTCACTTCTTGGCATTGTGGAGTTCATGGTGCCACTTTTCTTGCTGCTGTTGGTGTCGTCTGCATATGCAGAGGTGAATGCGGAGGGACAGCGCATACCAATGGTCAGTTGCGTCAACCGTAGAATTGTTTGATGAAGGCAGAGAAAGCTTGCAAGATTGTGTTTGACAGGATTCTGTTTTTTTAAATTGTGTGGTAACAAGGAAACAAACATATTTGGAACTGATTTTGTACAGCTAAGGAATAATATGTATAGATGTTTATATGTTTTGCAGCTGGCATATCAGAACACAGATTGTCTTTTACACACTTGAGCATTTTTTTATACAGAGGGACCTGCTCATAAGAAAGCTCGCTTATAAGAAAGCAAAAAAAAAAATTGTCCCCACCAGCGCAGTTCTTTGCTATTACTTGCAAAAGCTCTGATATAAAAATAAACTTGCATATACTTCATTCTGATATATTTGGTTTTCACTCATAAGAGTTTTACTGTGTTTTGTGTTCCAGAATATTTGCCCTCTGAGGGAACGGCTTGACGTGATACAATTCTTTATTCAACAGCCCCTGCAAGTTAGGGTAAGCTTCTGTTATTGTTTTTAATTTTGTTGTTATTGCTGTTAAAATGCATTTAAAAACTTGTTGATGCCAATTTAGTTATTGACTTAACGTGTTAACAAGGATTTCCATTTCCTTTTTGTCATTGTGGTGGTGGATTGATTCTAGTGTGATAATGTGCCAAGGTATATGTAAAGAACATTTTTACTTTGTAGTGATACAATTGTAACCATTCATACAGACCAAAGAAACTGACGCAAGCAGGTTGTGATGGTGTGAATTTTTATCCGTCACTGTACAACACTGAGAAATACAGAAACAGGTAATAAAGAGAGCTGAAGATGCTGATGGGAGTCTTCTGTCAAGCATATCTGTGATGTGGCTCCAAGGTATTGCGAAGCCCCTCTCACACATTCACCCCATTCTTAAGCCAGTTTCCAACTCCCTCCACCTCCCACATTCCCAGTGGTACCTGTCTACCTTACCTCTCCCTTGACCATCCCTGGGAAAAACCCTTACCCCTGGCCCCTCTGCTTTGACCATGATGCTACATTGCTGACCCTTCTACACTTTATCACTAACTACCCTAGGGTGGCCTCCCAGATGCTTACGACTGACTGGACCCCCTGGCCCTGTGTAACTACAGGCGGCGTCAGCTGATGCTGTTCTTCCCCTACTTCTGGTGTCCACCATCTAGCGTCCTGCCCATATCTGCCCCCCCCCGCCCTCTCCCCCTGATTTCCCCATTGACTGTTGGTCTCCTGCTAATTAGTGACTAGTACAAAAAGAATGGTTACACAATAGTCAGAATGTTTTGATCATACACAATTATTTCATCAGAATAATTGTAATTTATGTCTGAGTACATATCAAAGCTGTGGTGATTTTTTCCAGGTGTTTTGAGACATACACTTTGCTTTTAATCCCTTAACTTTGGTGGGGGCTACATCATTTATCATTAGCCATCAGAATGTCAGCAGCTAGTCTTGTAGCCATAAACAGTGTAGCTGTTTCAGTAGCATTTTAAGTTATACTACTGTGTTTTTCAGCAACCCAAGATACTGTAGATAGCAAAGGGTTTTCTCATTAATATTAAGCAGATTTTAAATCCTATCCTTTTGTTTGTTGATGTTTATACTTACAACCCCTCACAGTCACTTTTCTTTTTTCAAAAAACCCTTTGTCTTCATATTCCTCACACCAGGCTTGGGGGTCTTTGGTCCCAAATCTTTTTTCTATCTTCGGTCCACTGCCCTGGAAGTCTGGTTCTCTCCATCTGCAAGATATCCACACTTTTTTTTTGTGTGTGAAGTTCTCTGAAAACCTCTTTTTTTCTCCCATAATGTATTTCATCCTGGCCTGTCTGCACCTACATGGTGGTAGCTTAGGTGTACCAGTGTCTGTATGAGTCAGTGTACATGTGTGTTTGTTCATGTGTGTGTGTGTGTGCATGCATTTGTGTTTCGTGTATGTGTTAATGCATGTGTGTGGTGTTGTGTGTTTGTGCAGGTGAGTGTGCGCCTTGAATTATTTTGTAAGAATTGGCACCTCATAAATTTTATTATTAGATAAGATTTGTTTTATAAATAGCTGTTGGTGCTGACCATGGGACTTATTGCTATAGTCCAGTTGTTGAATAGAGTTAACAAGGCATTATGGTAACTTGGCAAGACATCAGTTTTGTATTCATTATGCTGTTGTATCATTTGGAGTTTTTTTGTTCCCCTCCCCCACAACATATTGCAATTACACTGCTGCTTGTATTGGACAGGCATTTCCATGGTAAGAATGCACAATGTTTTCTCTAGGTAACATTATTCACAAAGCTGTTGTGCTTCATTTGCCCAGGTGCTCACTTTTTCTTTCATTTACAATAATGACAAGGGCATATGTACGGCTGCATGTTGCTTTGCTGTTGTTTGTTTAGCCATCCAGTTTCGCAGTTTAATACAACACAGTAATAACTGTTGTTTTTCCAGGTGTTTAGTTTTGCCGTTACATATAACGCAATCATGACAGTGGTTCTTGGCTTCATCGTGGCCTTTGCATCACGAATCATTCTGGATGAAGTTCAGCTAAAACCTTGATGCTTACAGTACTTTCTGGAGGAACTTTTCTCCTACCCACACCAGTGTCTCAGAAAGCCCCACCTTTAAAAGTTCAGCATCTTCCAGGTGAAACCAGCACAAAGTGAACTGAGTGTGCCATTCTTACATTCTCACCTGCAGGAGATCTTTCAAGTTGCCAAAAGACTACTTAATTTATCCAGTTTTGCTTTGTTAGTGATGTTCATTAATATTTAGGGTATATGTTTTAGAGACTGCTTCTTCTGTCTTTTGAATAAAGTTGTTATTGTTAGTTGATAGTTTTCTTGTAGATTTTACTAGGTAACATAAGTTTTTTTCATGTATTTGATGCGTCAGATCTGGCCACAATTTCAGGATAAAACAACATTCCTAGCAACATTTGACAGAGATGTAGAACACACAATTGACAGAAAAGCCAAAACTCTGCAAGACCTTAGTGGATCATGGAACTTTAGGATTCTGCCACGTCAGATATACAAATACAAACAGGTATTATTAGTTTTACAAGTGAAGTCAATTGTCTAAAAAAAGTGGATCTAAGAGGTTGAAGCTATCTGTAGTCTGACAATTGCTTAGATTAAATTTGTTTTCCAAAATTTTTCCCCTGAGCAGGATGGCCCAGAAGTTATGCATGCTTGTCATCAGAATGGGTTGTGGGTTCATATCCTGTACCCAGCATTCCTACCTTCTCAGCTTGTGATTGCTGTTTGCAATGCTGGATATCTGTGTTAATTTTGCTTCACCTCCCTCTTCCCCCAACACCCTTCATCATCGGGTCCCCTCCTACCACTCTAATGAGGTAGTCTTCTCTGTAGTCTGACAATGTTAAACAGCTACACAGTTCGTAATCTTGAGGAGCTTTGTTCAGCAACCTGTCCAGTACACTGCAAATACTCTAGAAGTAGATCATTACAAAACCATCAGTTGATAAACTCCTGGTAGCCGTCAAAGATGCAATACAAGTGCAGAAGATATTTTTTAGATAAGTTACAAACGGGTCCAGCTTATGGAGAATATGCTAATAAGCATAACAATGATATTTTAAGTATCTTTACCAAAGAGAGAACATGAATGGTGATAAATAATTGTTCTAGAGGATTATTTTAGGGTTTTCCTCGTTCTCAGCTCTGTTTATGTGGAACTGTGTTGCTTTGAAAGCATTTAAGAAGATGTTGAACTGGTTTTATAAATTAAAAATTTATGATCAGCAGACTTTCTTTATTTTAGTAACATCAAACTTGACGGTGATGTTATTATATATACATGTTATCTGAAATGTTATATTGCACCATGTGTATTAGATTTGTGTGTGTTGGGGGGGGGGGGCAGGGCAAGGGTGTATGTGTGGGTAGGTAGGTAATTTTAGGACAATGCTTCCACCTGTGGGTAATTTCATGTTATGGGGAGTGGAGTCCTTTTATTAAGCTATACACAGAATGAACCACCAAACTGATAGCTGCAGTAAGATGATCCATGCCATGAGGCAGTTTAATGTTTGGGGGAAAGGCCAAATGGTGTCTGCACAATGTTTAACTCCAGGAAATAATCCTGCCACTCCTGGATTTAAACCTGGAGCATCCACATGCTGGTCCGCAGCTCTGGTTGCACAGGTATCCAGTCTCACTAGGGTCTTTGTGTGACTACATGGACCATGATTGAATCTTGTGTCATGTACATTTTGTGGGAATGGATGTGCATGAAAGTGCATTGTGAGCATGCCATCTGGAATTTTTTAAAGTACATTACAAGTAAACATTCATTCATTCATTGAATTTTGTGACAGTTTTGCCCTTTGATGTTTAGACTGGCCTATGACAGGATTAAGAAGGATGAGAGTGGCTTGCCAGGGGTGGTTCAGCCCAGTGTCTTTTCATGGGAATTTAAGAGATTGCTGTGTCCAAAATTTTTATTCCATGCAGCCCATTATGTTAAGACATTGACTTCTTTAACTCATACCACAGCTTTTACAAAGCTAGTAACATCAATCTTGCATACAGTTTCAGCAAAGTTTAGAACAGTCCTCCAGCACTGGTCCAACTACCAGTAACCGAGATGCCATCCCATTTTAATTGAGAGATTGTCTCAATTCGCACAATTTCTCATGACTGTAAGTTAAACCTTTGTTGGAAGAAAAAAAGTTTTCCCCCACTTTAGATGAAATTAAGTGGCATAGATGTTCTAGCGGGCTGAGCAAGTTTTTATTTTTTGCCCCGTACCAGTGTTTTTGTTTAACTCACTCAACTCTTGTTAGACTGATGTAATAGAGTTTATAATTTAGGTGCTTGGGTGAGAGAGAGATTTAAAAAGATGTGGAGTGAGTTGTTCCTGCACCAAGTACATTTAATCTGTGTTCATGTTTTCAAATGTTTTATTAAATGCTGTTTAAAAAAGATGCCTCCTATATCATTTTATTGTGAGAAATTTTGTGTCAGCGTTAGCTTGGGGTGTGATAAGTTTTATTGGGGTTTTATAGTCTGACCTTTAAGTTAAGGTAGTTTCTATGGTGTTAGCGATGGCGATGACGACAGGGTGGTTGTAGTGGTAGCTGCGGATAGTTGTGCGATTTCGATTGCAAGGCTCGTCAACGTTCAAGGGAGATAAGTAGACCACTATTTTTTAAAGTCCGTTGTTTCTCTTCCTATAGTTATGTAACATTGTACGAACCCAATGCTGTGCCTGTGGCTAAGCATCTGGGCCTGTTAAGCTCGAGGTGGGCGGACAAAACACTCACGTTTGAAGGGTTGTGGCTTTAAATCCAGCTGTAGCTGGAGCTAAACATTGTGCATGTCCATCGTTGGTGTTGCCCAGCACAAACTGGCTTTCCGCAAAGACCATCGGCTATCAGTTTCGTGGATACTTCGTTGCAGTTTAAGTGCGCAAGCATTTCCAGGCGGAAACATTTTCCCTCAGAAATGATCGGTCTCTGTAAAACAACCAAGCAACCGTACCTAAGCTTTGGGTAAGTTCGCAAAAGAATTCAAGGGACTCCGACAGCTTATTTAGCAGCCAAGGGAAGCGGATGGCCGAGTGGTTAAAGCGCGGTCATCCGAACCCAGAGGCACCACCACGGGCTGGTTCGACTCCCGTGCGGGTCAGCACAATTCCCTGTTCACCCAGCCGCCAATGGGAATCTGACCCCAGGGCGTAGGGAAAGTAGGGCAGAGATGGGGACCGCCCTAATGATGCTGACGCACAGAAAAGTGGTGGTCTCAAACACCTAACTCGCCAACCACCTAAAATAAAAGTTCACGGGATATGTTTAACCTTGGTAGCAGGGGAGATAATAATAATAAATGTGGATTTGTAACGCGCGAGAACACATTTCATGCACACTTCGCGCGGACGAGGCAGAGGGGCTGGGATGGAGCCGGACAAGGGAAACGGGAACAGAAGGTTATATCGCTGGTTTGGCAGCAAGTTCGTCGGCCAGTAAATGAAACAAATTATAGCCCCCCCCCCCCGCTACCTGTAAACTGGAGTCGAAAGACGTGCTATTACAGGTAGCATCAACATAAACTAGGTGTAAGTAGACAGGTATAGTCTGCGTGTGCAGACGCACTCCTCTAGCTGTCTCTCTTTGGCTGTGAAGGGGGAAAACCTTAGAGTCGTTGCCACAAGTTCATTTTGGCAGCTTCAGGCGCATATCACTTAGATCTGGCTTACGTAATATTAAGCAAAAGCGCACCCCAGTTTTCCAGAGCGTACACTAGTTTTTCTGGGGCTCCGTGCCTAGAGCGCACCTTTTTATTTCTGTGAAAATGCAACCAACTTTCAATACTAGTATCCTTACGGATTTTGTACAGTGTGTGTGCGGAAACAGTAGTGCTAATTTATCTCAAACATTTGAGATTTCTTATAGAGAGAAGCGAGCATAGCAAGTTAAAAGTTACCTGGATTTTAATCCTGATAACCAAACAACTTTCAGCGTTGTCCTAATCAGCGATCTTTGCTCGTAGTAATTTATCTGAAGACTATGAATGCCTTGGAAGTACACATCAAAAGACTAGCAAATTGTGTTTTATTTCCCACAGGTGTCCTTCCCCGTTTCCCTACTTTTTCCTCGTTTTTGATGTTTGATTGGAAAAAGGGAGTTTTTAATAGAAGGGCGCTCTTTACCGTGCTGCATAGGAAAATAGGGTGTGATCTGGAAAATGCAGGATGCTCCAGAAATAGTATCCTTCCGCCAGGCTGGTTGAAAAATATGTGTCATGCCAAAGTGGCATTCGCACGGCAGATTCGAACCATGCAGATATATTTGTCACGCATTCGCATAGTATATTCAAACGCTGCCTTTTTGTGTGCATTCGCACGGCAGATTAGAAACCAGTTTAAGGTTGGCGTGGGGACGGAAAAGAATCCTCACAAGCCAGCCGATGTCTGTAAGTGTTTTTCATGTGTGCTCGTAGGGAAAAAATGATCACGTGCGATATATATGTATATGCGTGTCTGGTTTAAGGTAATGCTTATGATAGGTCGTCGCGTCTTTGATGCGGATAACCTCGAGTTCTTCGAGAGTGCGTGAGAGAAAGCTTGAGTGAATGAACCAGCGCTTTTTCTCAGTCCTCTGCCTTTCAGCGAGATATATGTTTGTTACGAGATTGTACAGGGATCCGATTTCCGAAATTGCACCACTTTCAGTTTTGAACTGATTTTTCCAGCTTGCAGAGGAAAAAAAAGCAAGAATGTTTGACAAAAATGCTGCCCAGAAGTATAAAAATATCTCCCTACATCCCCGTCAGTTTAGTGGCCGTGCTGCTGTTTCAGGAAAGTCGCCACCTGGGCCAGCGTGAAAGTCACACCTCGCACGAGACTAAATCACGTTTCGCACCAACACACGGTGGGGGGGGGGGG
>SMGT01003380.1:254773-276751 GCA_004794575.1 Lanistes nyassanus
GGGGGGGGGGGGGGGGGTCAGACCTGCTAACACCTTCGCGTACAATATTTTCTTTCTGCAGTTCAGGCTGCTGAGCTCCATCCGTTCCTCTCGCCGTCTGTTACAGCCCAAAGTCAGACCAGACCGCACCTTCTGACGCAAACGCAGCTCAAGAGGTTTAGGAAAGTTAACGAAAGGAAATGTGATTTGTGGGCCGGGTAGTTGCTTTCCTTGGAGCTGAACTTGTCGGCACCTGACAGCCAATAGCGAGGCGGCTTCGATGCAAAAGAAGAAGAAAAAAACCTGGCAAAGGAAAAGGAAGTGTAACTGCTGGTGCTTGGAAGCTATGGCACTGAGCTGCAGTTTCAGTGCAGGAGAAGTAAGTACAATGCTTGTGTTCATTTGCACTCTTAGCTTGTTTATTCAGAGTTTAGTTATGTTGACCAGATAAGAAGTTGTAAGTGAAGGGTCTTTTAAGAGACTGTTTCGATCGTCCTCTCTCCCCAGTCCCCCACCTGTTTGATATTTGGTGAAGTTGATCAGCTTGTATCTATATACTGGTTTTGTCACGCATATACCTTTTGCTCTGCACTTACAGGCTGTGTCCGCCATGGCATAAAAACGAAACAGTGGTTATAGTATAATTACTGTGTGTGTGTTTAATTTTGTTAGTGTTCATACGTCTGTTTCGACCTGTTCGATTTATGTCCCTGGGACTCTCTGCTTGTCCAAGCTGTTGCTTCATAAAGTTTGGAGATCTAGTTTGGTCATATATTTTGAATGCTTAATTACCTTTGCTATGTCTAGTCTGCCCCGGTAACAGTTTTTCATGTTATTCACTCATCCGTAGCTCGTTCGCTCACTCATTCGGCGCCTTCCTGATTCTGCACTCAGACGATTCAAGTATATCTGCTGTTTATTTTTTCCAGATTTATTGCGAAAGTTGAATCTTGTAATCTCTGCATTATACATATCATCCTTGTACAGCTTACTTGTTTTTTCTCTCACTTCTCTTGTCCTTCTTGTTTTCTTTTCTTCTTGATCACATTTATGAGCAGCCTTCAGGCATGTGCTGGCCCAAACTCAGTTTCGTGATAGACGTTTATGTGAATGCACTTCAGCACACTTTAATCAGGTAAACAGTTCAGTATTCATTTTTTACCGTTGCGTTGTTCGCTGAGAATGTTCTACAGCAGAAGACATTTTTGTACGCGCGCTTATTATAAAGAGTCCTGAGGAATAATGTTTCGTGCTGCCATCTATGTGGATTGCAGGATTCCATCATCATCTGTGGGGTTATCGTAAGATTAACTTAATATTAAAGCTATGGAAGCCTCGTACCTCACGTGACGACCAGGGTCCGTTAATCATGTCGAGGTCAAGCTACAGAATTAGACATACGAGCATTGCCCACAGGCAAGGAATGCTAATGTCTCGCGAGAGTAGAAGTTTACGTGTGTCTGAACATGGACACCAAACCAGTTTCGAGCCCATTGTGGTTGTAGGCAAAAATAGTCTACGAGGTCACAGACGTAAACACAGTAGTAATGAGATCACGGACCTTTATCATATGATATAGATCCGTGATGAGATGATTCTGACCACAGTTTAAAAAAGTGTGCGTGCGTGCGTGCGTGTGGTGGTGGTGATGGGAGAGGAATGAACTACAAAAATATCGTCCTGTCCTGGACATAATGACTGCTGGCGTCTAACGAAGGGAGAGTGACAACGACTGATGAAGGCCAGGAAGTCACGCTACAGGTCGAGACTACACGAGAAGCTTTCGTGAAAGTGGGTGCATGACGCACTTGGGCTTGTTCTGGACGACCTCATGGACACGGCGGAAGTTTTGATAGTTTAACTGTCTCAGACCCTGTACGCAATGGTCTCGTGGGGAATTTTATTACATCCTTGCAGGAGCCCCTCATTAACTATTCAAGTGAAACTGACTCTTCTATGCTGTCGTCTGGAGACGTGAAGGCGGATTTCAACTCTAGGAACAAAAGTTGTCATCAGGACAATCAGGAACGCATAATTAGGTTTGGGGAAATTCCACGCCAGACCAAAAGTGAAAATATGTTTTATGCAATTCAAATTTTATTTACGAACTGCACCGAGAGACAGAAATTTGTTCTAAAACGAAAAAGGGTCTTTTCCGAAAAGAAATAAACAATATTAATGAATTCCTCTGAGGCTGTCAAACAACGTCATGAATAATTAGTTTTTTCTCTGTTTTACGCGTGCATCTAGTTAAAAGTGAACACATATATTTTTCGTTCCTAAGCAGCGCCCTTCGACAGATTGCGTCAATGGCAAGTTTAAGAGAAAACGGGGTTGACAGAGCGGATGAGAAATGAAGTGATTAAAGTCTGAATCTGTTATCAAAAAGTTCATGGCTGACGTTTCTCAGAAAGATTGCTTTCAGGAAATAATCTTTCAGCTGAAACGAGTAAAGAATTTGAATTCTTTAGTTGAAAGAATGAAGGGTTGTATGATTCGATTACCGCCCTTCTGTCTTAGCAATAGCTCAAACTCCTGACAGTGCTAGTCACCTCGGGGTACACCACCTAGACTTCCCCCCTCGTATTTATTATTCCCACCTGATTGTTTCACTCAACGACGAGTTCGACTTCGTAAAACGTTTGCACAGTTTGCAATGTTTGCTTTGATTTACATGCATGGCAGCGGCGAAGAAGGTCGAATCACTGGAAAGACCAGTCGTGTTCACGTATTAAGCTTCACAGGATTGACGTTTACTTATTTAATCGTTTGGAAGAAGTAAAAGCTCCATGTCAGTGCAATGCCGTTCAAGTCGATTTGCATTTGACAGCTTTCTTGGCAATACTAACCTTAATCTCTAACACTGGGCGAGAACAGATGCCGTCTTTGTTTCTGCGTTCGTTACGCGTTTGCGTTCCACTAAGTGATTTGTCGTTTCCCCTGGCTGACAATGGCGAACGTTAATAGACAAACTGCCTTAATATCACGGCTGTACTTCTTCACAAGTGGACCTTGGTAAGCGGGCATCATGACCAGTATAAAAATAGGCGATCTGTATTGGTATTACTTTGGAAGGTCCAATAGGCGCGGTATTGGATTGACATTGACAGGTAGTGGGGTCAATACAGATTCAAAATTGGTGAAATATTTGACTTGTGCTACCTTTAACTGTGGCATGGTAATGGCTAACTGTGTTACTCGATCATATATTGGAAGTGCAAATAGGTGCGGCATCGAGCTTATTTTGGCATAGTAAGAACCAAGTGCATTCTGTACTTCCGGTGTACGAACTCCGCCTGCTGTGCGACAATAGTACTGAACTAGCATTCCCCCCCCCCCCCCACGTTTCTAGCACGCTGAAGGACTACCAAAATCCAGTTTTTGAAACGTCTGGGATTGCTTCACTACAAGAAATAAATTTGTAAAGTTTGAGTGAATTACTCCTAAACGTTCGCGGTAAGTAAGCTCTAGAAACATGGACATTTTCACCAGGATGGGATGAAAAGATCAAAGCCTTGAAATCACAAAAATACTTGGATGCACTTTTTCAAGATAATAGACAATGGAGAGAGCTTGAAGCATGTTAAGTACTTGGTAATGCGCCTGTTAATCAACACGCACTTTTGTGATGTCAAGGTTTTGTTGTCGGTGAAGTCGTTATCAGAGGGTCTTATTCTGATTTTGATGTGTTGTCCGCGCAAAGAGCGCATCTCATTAGGATTTGTTCTTGCGCACTACAAGTCCTCAAATTTAATGAAATTTTGCCCTCTTCCTGTGCCTTTGTGAGGATTGTCAGAGTTGAAGGAGTGCTTTTCGCAAAGGGAGGAATTTAGAAGGTGGTGATGGAAGCCTGGTAATGAATTCAATCCATCCATTTTCTTCTTCGTTGGAAAACATTGCGTTCTTATTAATCTTTAATTCTGGGCGTCGCAGGGAGCTGCTCAAAGTCACGAAAATGGTACACGACACTTGATAAAGCGGGTTTCTGCCCAAACTGTCCCCTACGCCTCTAGCCGTCGAAGCAAGATGAACAATGGCGACTTTGCTCGAGTCACAAGGGTGGTCTGTCCCCTTTACATTGCGAGCACTTTTGTTCAGGCGTGAAATTCCTCTATTTTGAGAGTGTGTGCTAATCGCATGTTCATCTTTCTTTCTATTCGAAATAAAACTGTCCACGAGATATAACCAGCACGAATTTCCCAAGGTTTCAATAGTTTCATTCATCACTCTAACAATTCTTAAATTGCCCGGAATGTTTGAAACGAATGCATGTTACTTTCTGTGCATGGGAATGAAATGCTGTATGGACACGCCGTATGTTCTCAGTTTACAAAATTATTTGAAAGTAGTGTCTAGGACTTTCTTTTCCTAGGCTCCCTGTCATGCTTTTTAACATGGTTCATTAAATTATTGTAAGCAAACCAGTATGCCTAACGCAATTATTTGAATTATTTGCATTGTCCCTTTCTTTCGACCCTCTCTTTGCTACGTGTTTGGGTACGGTAAGCTCCCTTGGTCGCATGCGTCTGCATACAGTCACTTTGAGCGTTTCAAGTAACTCTTGTTGTATTTGATAACATAAGCGCTCGGTCCTCGTTTGTTGTTTATTAGCAATTATTTGAGCAGATATGGGGGTCTTGCAACCAGTGTCACGGCATGCTACGGACGGTCATTACCTGCGCCACTGCTGGACGCGGATGTTCATGATAGTAGCTGGCAGGATTTCAAGGTTTCGAAAAATAGAAAGTCATTAATTCTATCCGCCCAATACCTTGAGCAGGACAGGTTCCGAGCTGTTTCAAGACTTGAAAAGCGTTTCAAGGCGTTTCAAAGTAACAACTTTGAAGCGTGTAAACCGGGCCTTAGCTTGTTGACCCTAGTAAAGAAACCGCTCTAGCAGCGATCTTATGTGTACGTGACTGACACTATTCAAAGATTCCCACGCACCATAACCCATTCTCTTCCACACACTGATATGAAAATAAATTATAGAAAAGATATTTCCTCAGAAAAGTTTCTTTTTACCCATGTCGGTTGATTACAGTTGTCTCCTATTCCAAACTCCCAAACCAGAAACCCTAAAAATTGTTCAAGCTTATTTTTGTGACTAATTTGTCAGCAGAGTTTATTTCTAAAAGTTAATTTACTATTGCTTTAAGAGAAATGCTTGTACTCAGCCATCTCTGTTTTTTTGGGTCTGTCCTGCTTTACAAAAATTCATTAGCAAGCCTTTATTTGGAAATGATGAGAACTGCTCATGCCCGAAGGTTGGTATCGGGGGCAGATTCTGGGATATTTAAACAGAGAAAAACCAAACCCCACCCAAACCAAACCAAACACAACCCAACCCAACCCAAAGTCATCAAATGTTATTGTATACGGATAACAGAAGTTAACCCACTTCCCACCTCCGCTAGCGAGATTTTCATTTCACAAAATGTAGACAAGAACTCCCACAAGGGACCGGAACCTGACAGCTCTCTCTTTATGTGCTGTAAATAAAGACGTAAAGCAATGGTAGCAGAGTTCTCTCTCGCTGGCTGGAGAACCTCTAGAGAGTCATAAGCAACGTCGACAAGATAACATTGGACGAAAATGCCGAGGCACGAAGATGCACGCAGTCCAGGACATTGAGCATTATTTATAGACAGATGCATTGTGGCATCATTTTCAGCCCACGGACCACGCGGGAAGCTCAGACGATAAACATACTGTGCCAGTGGAAAACTCTAGAAAATAAAAGGCGAAATACAGAGTTCGGACAAGATTTCTCAATAACGAAAGCATACTTATTTCAGGAGATTTAGGGCTAAATCATCTGTGAAAGAGAATGCTTTTCTATTCGATGTAAACATATTGCGATGTACAACGTTACAAGCACGGATTGTGCGTTTAAATATTGGCCATGGCCATGTAACCTGTCTTTAGAAAGCCGTGATCTGAAAAGTTGGTTCACAAAATGCAGCATTTTAAGATACACTTTTTTATGTGGAAGGGTTTCATGTGAAACTTTATTTCTTAATCGCGCCTCTGTTTTGCGTGTTTTTGAAGCTGAGCGTTTTACTGACTACATCCAAACTGTGATTCATCAGCTTTGAAAATGAAATTTTTATACTCAGTCTGAATGAACTTGCAGATTTTGCGGCTTTGAAGCAATGTAAGAACGACCTCACATTTTCTTCTAGTGATGGGGTTGGGGCTTATTCGCTGTCATCTTGAGGTCATCTAACCTCATTTGTAGGTGTTAATCCCTCACAACAAGTGAGAACAAAAAGCAAATCTTAAACTCTATTATACGCTTTCTATAGCAATCAGAATTTAACAAGGGAGTATCACTCAAGTTTTCAAAAATTATATACGTATGTTATAATAAGTGATACGTATGTTATAATAAGTGGTGTGATAACGTAATCTTAAACGTAACGTAATTCGATCCTCCCTGGAAGCGAATGACGTCGTCTTTTTCAGGGTTACTTCCGCCATCTTGTAGAGAAGCCATGTGAACATCCGGGTACCTTTTCGGAACAGGAAATGACCTAGACAGTAATCTCTGAGGACCGTGGCAGACCCCCGACCGTGCTGTCTGTCCCCCAGGACTCGCTGGCTAGCATGCACGCGTGCGCGCGCGCGCGCGCGCGCACACACACAGTATTTAAATATTCGCGCGCTCAAAATCTCTCTTTTTCTCTCTCTCCCTCTCCCCCCCCCCCAACTCCCATACAGCCGTACACAAACCTGAACGAACGCGAATACATAGAGAGAAAGCTCTCTCCCTATCCCTACGTCAGACGCACATACGTGCAAACGCGCGCACGAACATAGAGAAAGAGACCTCTGCTTTTGGCCACTTCTTCACCGCAGGCAAATGTGCGTGCCTGGCAACAAGGCTGTGTCAACACGTGTTGTGGTGCTAGTGACCCGTTTAATAAGAAAGAGGACCCCCCCCCTCCCCCACGACGTGAAGGAAGCGAACCAAGCTGGGCGAAAGAAGGGTATGACGTCACACGCCAATGCCATCTGGGCCGTTTTCTGGCGTACTTCTAAAGTACTGGCAGCTCCTGTAGAGGTTCGAAGTTGGTCAGGTGGCAAATACTTGCGAAGTGGGAGTGGGGGATAACTTTTACTGTTAAAAGCTGACTGCACGGACAATACAGTTCTCTCTTTTGGAGTTCCACATCTTATTAGTTCAGCTATTGCATGTGAGGTCACTGCTGCGCAGTCGAGATTACCAAGTATTCCTGTATCTTTTGTTTAGCATACAATCGCTCATACAACCCTAGGGTGGCTTGCGTGAGCGTTCGTATCTGCATTTCTGGTCATAAAACCTGCCGTAAGGTCCATTCACCCTGTGTATTTCACGTGTGGAGATAAGAATGCCCATGCAAACCAGCCCTATGACTTTTTAAATACAGTTGTAGCTGCTACAAGCTCTTTCACGGTGTACCGTGTCAGATGTAATTTTTATTGAAGGCAATTTACACACAATAGATAAAATAAAGTCTTCCTTGCGTGATCCTTCTGTCTTCAGGCACGCACGCAGAATCCACAATTATATATACGCGCGCGCACGCACGCACGCACGCACGCACGCACGCACGCACGCATTGATTTCGTGTACTCGAGAACGTAAGCCGTTTTGCTATATATATATATCTGTAATTACCCACGCGATATAATTATCTGACATGTCATGGCTACACACCCCGTTCTGTGACAAGCTTCTACCGTTTTATTTTCCCCACATAAAGGAATATTGATCCGGCCGTAAAAAAAGCAGGCTCACTTTCTGGGGCAGTCATTCGTAGACCCGTCAGTTCCTCGCAGCCATATTGCAAAGTTCCTCTTCACAGAGCTTGCGAAAACAGGTGTCGTGCGAGGGAGAGGTCGAGAGGTGTAGATAAGAAGGAACAAGATTCCACCGTGAAAGAAGTCCCACCTGTTCGGAGGATTAATTCCTTATCCGTGGTTTTAGTTCACTTGCCTCGCAAATTCTAGCTGACACCGGCTTGCCGAAAATTGAAGCCTTTCAAGGGATGCCACTTAACAAAGGTGGTGTGTGTGTGGGGGGGTGGTGGTGGGATCTTTTTTGTCACTATAGTGCCGAACGTTTTGCTGCCTGTGACATCCGTTATACGACCCAGACTTGTAAAGTTTAAGTCCGCTTACTCTACTGTACGTGGGGCTAGTCCGTGCTGGACGCATGCTCGTTCCGTGCGTAAAAGTGGGAATAAAATGCAAAGGGATGACGGACTTAACGACAGGTGTAATGAACGGGAGAGCAGACGCGAATACTCCTATAGATTCCCTCCAACGATCGCCGTCGTATATTACATGTTTTATGCACACACGACGTATGATATATACCGCCCACATGGTACAATGGATAGCCTTTTTTGTGCCGAGACGACTGTCTTGTATGATGGAATTTCCCACTCTACTGGACGAAATTTAACTTTCGGAAGAAGAAATGGGTAAAGACAAAAAACAAAAAGAAAAATAACTATTACTTGTTTGAGGGGCGTACCGAAGCAGAAGACTGTTTGGGCATACACCGCTTAACTATTAACGGAATATGCCGTAACTGCGAGAGCTGCTTTCACTTTACCCCTTGGTTATGACAATATCAGCCAAAATAAGATTACTTACATTAAATATTCTTTACAAGAACTATTACAGGTGCAAATCGGATGCAGATTGAACAGAACCGTGACGCGTGGGCAGCGATTTGAACTGATTAGTAAATATAAGGAAACAGGACCACGAATTACGGGGACAAAAATGAGAAATGTGTGAGCGACCTGATCAGACACTGCGGGTTTCTGACACGACAGTCGACGGACATCTTATGGTGGGGCTTGGTGCGTCAGATTCTGGCTATCTGAGATTGAATAAAAAAAATAGATAATTTCAACCTTAAAAATGAAAAGGCAAAGGTTGTTCCGTGACCTGTGTTTAGGTCATAGGGGAGTAGGAATATATGGCGCCTCCATGTTTACTGCGAGGTCGGTGTCCATCTCTCCTTCACTGCCTGACCCATGGCTCGGGTATCCGTTCACAGCTGGGTTAACTGGGGGAAGTGTGCTGGGGCGTACGGGTCTCGAACCAGCGTCTATATCAAGCCGAAACGCAAACCGATGTCAGGACAGGTCGCGGGATGCAGGGCAGCTTCGAGCAGCCGGTTCTTATTCGTCTGGTCCCCGCATGCATGTAAACGGTACTATTTATTCCGGACTGTCGGACTGTTTCTGTCTCTGACAACACTATTTCGGGGAACTTCGAATAAGCTATTCGCTCATGGGGCGACCGAATAACTTCATTATTACCGTTAAACGCGGGGGAAAAAACAAGCTATTCGGTTTTCATGCATGGGAAATTCAAGGAACTTATTCCTGTCATTGGCAGCTATTCTGGAATAAGTGAGCTATTCGGGTTTCTTGCACACGGGGCCCTGAGTGTGTTGGTGGTTGCTGTTCTATCCCGTAAGGCAAGCAGGACGACAAACCTGTCAGTCTGTCTGAACGTCCACTGAGGGCGTTTAGGTCGTCTGCGCTCGCTGACACTTCCGGTCTAGTTGTAGCGGTCAGTGACTGAAAGCGATACTTGCAATCAGTGAATAAGTTCCTGCATCCCAATCGTTTCCTGCAGCCACACAGTCGCCCTGCCTCAGTCAGCATGAGACTTCTCAGAGACATGGTTACAAACTGTCTTTCGACCGCGTCTATAAAAGCCCAACAGTCCACCAACAGCGGCTGACTTGTGTTCACTTTACACATAGTTTGCACGTGCCTGGCAGGTTTCCACGCTTCCAGGTTTTATTTATTGGTCACCTGCACACATTGCCTGCCACGTCTGACGTGTCTGAGTGCCTCCAGTTTGGTGTGCAGTAGCTAGAATGTTTGTGACATGACGTGACAGCACCACGTCAACGCTTAAGGTATGTTCATGACGGAACGTTCTCTTATCTGTTCTCTTCGTTATCTTTATTTAGGACATCGTCGCCGTGATTTTCATGGGGTCCTCGCTGGACACCAGGGCTACGTTTTAGTTCACGAATATTCAGCAGGCAGTACCTAGCTTTGCTAATGCGCGCCCGCGCCGTGACTAGTTTTGCGCACGTGCAGAGCGCGGTCAAGTCGATGGCAAACGTCAATGTTGCTACACTTGCATCTGGCGTGTCCGCTCATGTGGTGCGCCTGGTGCATGCAAACAACGGGCGGTCCAGGTCTCGGCTTCCTCAAGTCAGAATTATTCATCAGGAAGAACTGCTGCGGTCTCCGAGTGTTGTCCGTCCGTTCATCAGTCAGTCTGGGCTGAAGGGGAGACAAATCTCATCTCGCGGGAAAGGAACCTCTAGGGACGCTGCGGGGACAGCGCTGACGTAGGCACAGGAGCGCGGTTGGGTTGTCGTCCTTGGCGTGAAGTGAAGTCTAGCTTCTGGTCAGGTGACGTGAAAATGCAGAGGTCCTGGACTGTCTAGTGTTGATACGTATAATCGCATTATAGAATACGTCACGAGGCTACATAAAGTTTTCATGATTGTGATTTATGTCAGGTGTGCGAGGAATTCCTTGTAGAGGGGGACATTTTGCATCAGAGACTTATTTACAGAGTTTGCGATAATACAATGTAATATTAAAGTAAAAGGCAAGTGTTGTTCTGTGACCTGTTTTTCGGTCGTCGGGGAGTAGGAGTGTATGAGTCTGATGCCCCACTTGTCTATGGGCAAGCATCGAGAGAGCTGTGCATCCCTGGATCAAGGTATCTTTCCTAGCTGGGTGAACTGGGGGGAAGCATGGTGCAGCGCATGGATATCGAACTATAGCGCCTTCAGGTTCGGAGGCCAATGCTCTAACCACTCGGCCATCCCGTTCCCCTACTTGTCAATTGACACTAGTGCGTTGTCCTGATAAGCTGTTAACAAAGGCCACTTCAGACACGGAAAGCTTATGACGATCTAACATATTATATACTGTGTACATTACCTACATAGATTATGTAACATGCATTAACTTAGAGCGTCATAGACCTGTGTCTGAAGCAGCCGTTGTCAACAACTTATCAGGACAAAGTACCATTCGCTAACTGGGATTAAACAACCACCAGACAACATAGATCAACAAATTTATTTAGCAATAATCTTGACTTCGCATTCAAACTGGATGAATGCTGTGTGGTTCTTGAAGCAATGTTAAGATTTGTCCACGAAAACAGCGATCTATTATATCGACTGTCATTTTCCTGTGTCCAGCCCATGCGCCACATCTACTGAAGCTAAGTCTTTTTCTTCTGTTTTCGTTGTTGTCGTTTCTTCGTCGTTTTTGTGTCGTCCTGATGAAGGGGTAGTGCCCCGAAACATGTAGATTGTCTTCGTCTTTGTCTTTGTCATGTCTTAGCTTGGTCCAGTTCCCTTTTTTAAATTTAAGGTTTTTCCTCCAAGCGGCAGTCACCTGTTTTTCTTGTGTATTCTTCTAATATCTTGGCAAACAGAAGGACATAAGGAAAAAGTACGAATTCTCATCGTTTCACTGCAGTTGGGTTCTGACGTCGGAGAGATATACGACGATGCTGGCTGTTTGGGCGTCGGTGTAAACCTGTGTTCATGTGACGCCGAACGGCTTCGGCTTTCAAGAGATATCATAGAGGACTAGCCCAACGAAAGGTCAAACAAGGGTTAGGATCATAGAAGCAACGAAATAAACTCCTTCTTTTAAATTTGACAGAAAATATTAATTTTATGATGGAGTTAACTAAATGCACAAGGGAAAATTATCAGGATAACAGTAGTGGGGTTACAAGTCGAATGGTAACAAATAAGGACTGGAGAACATTATAACCAGTGTGGAAGGAAGAAAGAAAAAATAAATGAAAGAAAAGAAATAGAAGGTCGATCAGAATCCAATCTGACAATATGTACCTGAGGAAACTAATTCATTTTTGTATACTAAGCCTTTAAAGGTGTCCAGGAACTCGTCTGAGGCTGTAAGTACACAGCTAGCGGATTGATAACAATAGCCGTGATGAGCAGTAAAACGTGGGTAGGACACACAAGACAGTGCTTGTATTCTTGCATGTCTGTCGCCAGTGACTAGATGTCATCTCGTCCCCAGAAGTAGTAGCAGCAGCAAAAAACAAAACAAAACAACAACAACAACAACAACAACAACAGCAGCAGCAATCATTTTCCTAAGCTCGATCGAGGACGAGACAAATCGAAGTGCCTGTCATCTCCACCCTGCTGTCCCTCTAGAGGGTCACGGCTGGACCCAAAATTCTTTCAATTTCGATTGTGTTCTCCCCCCCCCCCCCGTGCCATGTGTTGCCTTGAGGACCAGTCAATATTGTCAAATAGCTATGAACGATTAACAGCCTGTAACTCTATCCCCGCTCTCGCCTGGCCAGTATGCATGGCCACAATCTGTGGGTCCGGGGACGGCTGGCAGTTTGGGGACTGCGGTAGCCGAGACTGGTGGAGAATTTGTGATGGGGATGGGGAGGGCAGGGGTATGAGAGGCAGGCAGGCAGGGAGGCAGGCTGGAGCGAGCGAGGACCTCATCAAATTAGACCTCTTACGTCATTCAGACCCGCGGGCTCGAGGGCCCTGACTTCTGACCTCAGGCGAAAACGATCTTGCAGATTTGGCGGGCCCGAACGGGGTTGGCAGGGGTCGGGGGTCAGCGAATGCTCTTCGCGATGATGAATGGTCGATGACAACAATGCAGTTGGCGACGTAGCAACAGATCACGTGATCTTGCTTTGCAGGGCTGCGAGGTTGTTGTTGTTACAGGACGTAGTGCACGATTCGATTTCTTTAATTTTACTTGGAAAGTGGATCTCGAGTGTTGGAAAAAAAAGAGAATAATTTTGGGCAAAGAGCAAACGGAAACATGCACAACGGGGTCGAAATCCTAGAAGCTGAGAAGACTTGAGTACAAAATCCTTCGAAAGCTTTTCATCCGATGGAAAAACATGAGTGGTGGTTCTTTTTTTCTCCACAAGACAACAATGCTTAAAAAATTGTGTGTTTTTGATTATCATGGCTTTTTTGTCAACTCTGGAAATTAGGTCCTGTCCCTGTTGGTTCTGGTTTCTCGTGATTCAGCGCATGACACAAACCCGTCCGAAACCTGCTTTGTTGTTTTAAAATTTTTTGTTCTAGTTAGCATAAGTTGGCAAGTGTGTGTGTGTCGTTGTGCTCTTGTATTCGTAAGTTCAAGCACTCTCTGACGCTGTGTGCAGGAACAAGACAATAAATAATGAAACAGAATTCATCGAATCTAGAAGTACATCCATTTTTTTCCAGGCCGAGTCCCCGTATGTACTCCTGACGACCTACCACAATCCAGCATTAGTATGACATTACACCTATACAAACTTGCCAAATATTAACCCATTTAGAGCTAACCTTAATGTGAACTCGGTTTTTATGTCAGCGCTTTGGTAGCTAGCAGAAGGGAAACAGAGAAGGTGTACACTAAGCATTGTCAGTGTCATCTATTTTACCCTTTAATAGTTGATGCAAGCAGCTGTACGAACAAATAAAATGACAAATGGATCTTTTTCACTCCCCAATACTGTTTATCCTAAAATGCTTAGCGAGAATTGATACGGTGGGGGAATATTGACATCCCCATCCCAGACTCCTCTGAGAAAATCAAAAGTAATCTAAACCCCCTTTTTCACACACTTAGGCCGAGACTTTGTTTGGTTTTATTCTTAATATGGGTTTGCAAGGGATAATATGACGTCATCATCCTCTGGGTCACTTTCTGCATTTTGCCACATAGGAGATTGATAAGGATCGAGTCTTGTCACACATGCCAAATATAAGCCAACCAAGTAAGCAAACAACCTACATATGTTTTTTTTTGTAACTGCTATCCTCCTTCGCCTGAAAGTCTAGCGCGCAGTGGTCTGGGAGCAGTGAACACCACTTGCAGAGTGTGAGCTGGTACAGTAAGGCAACGTTTCGTTTTTCTTGCGGGATTTGTTTATGGTTCTTCCAGAACCATCCGCCTCTATCCAGCAGCTGGGCGGCTGGCGGGACAGCGGTCTTTGAAGAACGGCTGTTGCACACGCACTGTAATTGTTCCTTTAAGTTACAGTCAGACAGCTAGGATCTCTTTACTTACTTGTTTGGGGCGTATTGCTTATGCCTGCATCACACGGTCCGATCAAAACGGGTGCATTTCAGTCTTAGGACAGCCCATTCGGTTACAAAATGCAGGTTGCAGAAAAAAGAAAGGAGGGGACAGGACAAGGCAGAAGGGGGCTCATATTAAGAAAGAATCCGAAACTAGTGATTCAGCAGTTTACTGCAGTGGTCACTAAATCTACGAACAGAATCCAAGACGAACCCTGAAGCGGGTTATCGGCATCTCTAACAGTCTGAACCCACAGCGTCACACGTCCGTGAATGACGCCATCCACAAGTCGTTTTCTAACTTTTCTCATTTTGCCTTGTCTCCTTTTGTGTTTTGTCTTTTGCTGTGTCTCAATTTCTCCTTATTTTGTCTGTCCCATTCGTGCTGTCTCGAGTGTGTCGAGTCATCTGACGTTCACTAGCTGTTTGCGTGTGACAGCAACAATCACCTGATCAAACATACTGGTGTGTACACGCAAAGGCCGGTCAGAAATAATATCAGTAACATCAACAACAAAAACAACAAATCCACCGAACAGCAAAGTTAGTCCCCCCCCCCACCACTCCCACCTTTTCTGAAATGAGAGCTTGCATGGTAAACGGCAGGATTAAGGCGGCGTAGCAGCAGCGAAGGGAGGGAGGAGGGGGGACCGAGGGAGAGAAAGAAAGCTGCACGACACACGATTAGAAATGAAGAGTTAATCGATCAGTTGATTTGCAGCACCCACTTCGTCCCTTTCTTGTAAACAAAAACATTCTGTCGACGTTACTGCCACATTGCTAATCGCGAGGACTGACCGAAGCCAAGGCCCTAAAAGCTGGCTGTAGCCGCGAGGCTGTACGTGTGGGTGGCTAGGCCAGCAGGCGGGTGGCTCTGCGAAGGGCTCTGCAAGGCCGCTTTCGCAATGCCAATATTTTCCACTCTATTGATCGCGGCGACAGAAGGAGACTGACCAACAGGCAGGACCCCCCCCCCCCCCGCCATCCTCTCTATCCCCTCCCCCCTCACCCAGTGCCCTTTCCCAGGAGACACGCAGGACTGGTTGACGGCAGAGGAAATGCACATAATATTTCCCAGCGACTGTGAATATGACTTCTTCCTTAAACATTTTCCTGAGTATAAATATTCATTCTTGCGATTTCTTGCCAGAGGATGCGAATTCAGAACAGACTGGATAACCGCAAGGAGTTTGTAATCATATACACTTGTCACTGTCGATGACTCAGATGGAAAGGCCTGTCACTTTTTCAAGAGGACAACGTCACGTAAAGATTTATCTCCTTCCGTGTCTTAGATTGTAGGGAATGTCAGTCTTCTAAGACAGTTTTTGGCGTGCAGTCCATGGCGAACTGCTTACGGTGTCAATCATGCACAATGGAACGACAATGGTATTTAACACCATTCTTGAAATGTTCAGCGGGAGTGACTTGACTACAGGAGATGCTGCAACAACAGCAAACGCTGTTAACGAGAATGCAACTATGAGATTACCTTCCTGTGCAATGTAGCTTTCTGATTAAACCCCTCCCCCCCAGGCCTCGACCACTCGTATGGTATGAGTATGAGTATGAGGTATGGTATGAGTATTGGTATGAACATGAATGAGTACGGGTATAGATATATATGAGTGCGAGTTGCAGTGTGTATTCAATAAGCAGGGTTTGTAGAACAAAATGTTTTTTTGGAAAGATCACTCTCGCGACAGATAAGAGGGGCGGGCAACTCGTGACCTCTTCCTGAATACGTAGCTACGCACTGCCTCATATTTCAGCGATGTCTGTGGACATACTCTCTGTGCAAGGTTATATTGTATCGTTACAATTCGTTTCGTCCTGCCAGACTGTATAATATCTACAATCCATAGTCTGCACAATATGTCATCCGTGCAATCTTTAATTATATTTCTGTACACAGAGCACGGAAGATAAGAAATCTTTAGCGTCCTTAAATGACTCGAGAAATGCTGACCCAGCGACGGAGGAACACGTAAAAATACGAAACAAAGTCCAGTTTTCGTATGTAAAGGATCACAAGATGTGTTAATTATAGCCAGTAGCAGCAAGGCGTCAGATCACGTGACACAGGCGACCTAGGATTCATCGATTTTGTCCTGTGTGTAGCTATTAACGGCAAGCAGGAAGTAATTAGAGTGCAGAGCTTCCAAACATTAACAAAAACATTATTAATCTCCAAAGGTTCCCCCCACCTCGTCTTTTTAATCGGGAATGTGTTAGGGTGGTTCGCCGTTGTGGAGGCGAGTGAACTACACTCACCGTCATATCGAACGAGCTTGCATAACCCCTGAGGTCATTTACCCTGGATTTAGGAGCCAAGGTCTGGTTAAAAAAAAAGTCTGTGAGACAAACCAGGGGCCTTAAAGACCTCCATCATTTATCTCCTCTTTCGTCCCCTCCCCCCACCCTTGCCGCTCTCCCTGTGGTGAACATGATAAGGGAAGTTAGAGCTGAGCATGACAAGGTTCGAATCGATCTTATCGTAAATTGTGACAGTACTTCTCCGTTTTTTTAAATAAAAAAACTGCGTTTTATCTTTGCACTAATTAACTTCAGCAACATTCCAGTAGTTGATGAAAGGTGCGTGCAGCATACCGTCAGAGCAAGACTGACGCACAGACCGGCTTCCAGGAAGACAAGCAGACAAGACAGGCAGATGCAGAGGCAGTTGATTGGCTTGTTAGCTGGCTAACTTCGTGAAAGACCCTTTTAAGGAATTGACTGACAGGTGATAGGCATCACATTTCTCCACCAAATTGGGCCCGAATTCTACTCATTCGGACTATACAGCCGGGCAAATGTAATCCCCCTAGAACATCACCGGTCAGTGAAACAGCCCGTCGAGCAGGAACAACGAAGTTTCTTTCTGTCTGTCTTTGCTTTTTTCCTCTCGTCTCTTCTTGCCTGGCTGCCTGGGTTTCTATTAGTTTGTCCGTCTGTTTGTCTGTCTCGCTGGCTCGCTTCTTTACTCATATGCATGTTTGACCGCACGCACGCAGGTGCGCATATACACTTTATCCACAACACTCAGCTACGCCCGCATAAACGCACACACAATTTTATTTGTACTGCTAAACTGCTAAACACATAAATACCCAAACAGAGTAATACATACTGTCGTAGACGGGTTGGTTGGTTGGTTGGTTGGTTGGTTGGTTGGTTGGTTGGTTGGTTGGTTTGGGTGGGCTGGTTGGTTGGTTGGTTGGTTGGGTTGTTTGGTTGGGTTGTTTGGTTGGTTGGTTAACGTCCCCGCGCAAACTAGGTGCATATCAGGACGGTGTTGCTTAGACAAAGTTTACGTGCTGCCACACGTGGGACTGATGGCGCAACACGGGCCTCAGTCCAACCCAGTCACATTACACTGACACCGGGCCAACCAGTCCTAGTACTGTTCCCGGTAGTGCCAGGCGTCTGGCAGGGCAGCTACTAGATTGTCCGTTTTTAAGTCTTAGGTATGACTCGGAAGCGAACGCCTCAACCACTAGACCACCGAGGCGGTCTCTCGTATAAGGAATCAGAAGTGACCAAATTGTACGTCATCAGTGAACGCTTTCATGCTTGTTCACACAGCCGAGGTATGCTTAAGGTTTCAAGCATCCGTCAGATGTCGCAAAAGGTATAAAGGCATGAAAATAATCACTTTCTTGATTCTCGAATAACATCTATGATAATTAGATAAGGGAACGGGAAGATGGAGATGGAAGGCGAAGGATATTTTGGGGAGTGGGTAGAGACAGAACTCGCTGTTTCCACCTCCGATCAGCCACATCTAAATTTAAAAGTCGGGCACAGCTAAAGCTAAAATAAAATTTTGTTTTTATTCAGCTTCTCCCCCGTGGGCAAGAGTTTACAGCCACAAAGCGAACTGTTGCAATCACAGTGACCACCAACAACCCAAGCAGACGACAGCAATCCGCTTTCCTCGACCTTTCAGCACGCGCTGGAACACGCATATCATCAACAGGTTGCGGAGACCTATCAGACATACAGACTTGAATGAGCGAACGAATGGTTTCAAATTCCGTCCGTAGTCAGCAAGATGCCAGATTGGATTGTTGATTTCAAGAAGGATAAGATTTCAGGAGACGCAGGCTAGAAGAGAATGAAGCCAGGAGGTGGAGAGTTAACCGTGCAGGCGCGGACATAAACCCCACGTGGGGCTCGCTAGCTCCAGCTAGCGCAGGGTGGACAGAGTTTTCAAAGCCAGCCACGACACCTTTTTTTTTTTCGTGTGTTGCATTCCCACCGATGCTGGCTGCATGCGGCTTGCTGCTGCTTCTGCTGCTGCGACCCGACAACGACGGAGACACACGCACGCGCACACGCATGCACGCACGCACAGAGCTGGGCACTGTACGTGCTGCCTTTCCTCTTGTGGCGTGCGGACAAGAACGGACAGCTAGCTTGCACGCGGTTCCGTGCCAGCCTTGGCGTGTCGTCCTGAGGTTCCTTGGAGCATCCACGGCTACCTGTCGGCGTCGGCTCCCCTACCCCTGCAGCTCCTTCCTCCCCCCACGGTTCTCCAGCCTCGTCCGCACTGGAAGAGGGGAGGGGCTCCCCCCCCAGCCCGCGGCATTCGCCACCCCTGCCACCCACCTTATCTTGCTCCAAAGAGAAGGACATAAACATCTGCTCTGGTGTGTCGCCTGAACGGCGCTTGCCTGGGTGATTTCTCGTCGGTGAGAGCAGCGACCCTATCTGAGGTGTGGTGCCGTGATCTGGCGTCTCATGCACTGCACGTGCGCGCGCGTGCTCTACGAATTCTGGAGACACAGCGATCTTGAGGTCAAGGTAACTTGTCTGTGACACTGGTCTGGGGGGAGGGTAGTTGTAGTAGCTCCAGGCAGTCTGGATGGAGGAGAGGTTAAACTGAGAGACCATTGTTTACAACGGGTGGGGTTTTTTTTTGGTTGGCTAGAAAAGCACATGGTGTTGGTGAGTTGACGGTTCGGATCGTCTGTGTGCAGGATACCAGTTTCATTTTAGTCATAGCTGACGCGACAAAAAGTTGTTTACCACAAAAGGAGGTGTGTGTGTTTGTGAGAGAGAGGGATTGTACGCAAACCTTTTGAGATTTGAACGTATCGTCTCCGTACAACACGCAGTCTAACACGTACGCACGCACGCCCGTGCAGTGCGCGCGCGCAGACACATATCTAACTGTAGTTGGAAATAGATTGTGTCTGCAATAGGAGCTGATATCCGTGCAAGTGCACTGTTACTCGCTCTATCTGTCTTGGTGACACAAATCGATTTCCATTTCTAGGTTTTTTGTCAGCACTGTTTTATACTGTCATAAATCAGTTTCTGTTTCTAATTGTAGTCTCACTACACTATTAAGTTAAAAACACTGTGGGCTCGTTAGGTCGTACCATTGTACTCGCTTAAAACTGAGGGCTATTGGGTGGCGAAACAGAGTGTAGCATTGGGGTATGTAGCTACACATGCAGAAGCGTGACTTACATCCTACAGTTTTACGTGAGCATGCTTAAAATGGTAAACGTTATACGCGATCGCGGAAATGGTAAGCGCTATATGCGATCACGGAAAATAGTAAGCGGAAAATAGTAAGCGCTATACGCGATCGCGGAAAATGGTTAGCGCTATACACGATCACGGAAAATAGTAAGCGCTATACGCGATCGCGGAAAATGGTAAGCAGGCTTAAAGCGAGACTGTTAATGACAGATAAGTCGCTGTTTGCGATAAACAAGCTGTTTTTGTTGCATCAACGATCACTAAAATCAAAGCGCACTCGATCAGCCATCCGGAGCTCGAGGACCACCCAGCGGCAGACGCGTCGTCGGCAGGTGGTCAGGACATCCGGTCAACCCGGGGTATGAGCCTCATCACCGGACCATAAACCTGTCCATCGCCCCTCTCCTCTCATGCAGGATCACTTGTCGGGCGGCGCCGGTACAAACCCATCCCCACCCGAGCACCGACGACCAGGAAGTGTTGGTGAAACCTCTGTACCCGGTCTCTAACCACCCTCCCCCTCCCCCGTCCCCTCCCACGTCCCCCGTCCCCCCACCACCGACCACCACAATGCGAACTGGGTTCCCTGCTTCCTACTGTATACTGACTGTTTCTTATGTTAACAAAATACTTCCGGATAATGAGGAATTTAAATCCCACGATGGCTCTTGGCGAATTTCTCATGACAATGTCGGTCTGGTAAACCTCTAGATCTTGGTCTACTTAGTGATTAGTCAAAATGACTGCTTGCTTAAGTTCCTAACCTGTCTCCAGATCAATCGATAGTCTACTGAACTCCCAGACAAATCAAGTCGGAGCTGCTACGACACACAACTTCCCGATTGGGGACACGTCTCGATGCGATTGAAGGTTACACACTTTGCTCACCGAAGAGATTGATGTATGTTCCTAATCTGTAAAGGTCTTTTTTTCTGTATTAAATTCTACCGGCACATGGGATCTCTTTTGTAACGTGGACGATATACGATATACGCCTGCAGGCGAACCGTGCAATAGGCTTTGGAACAAACATTTCTTCTGAAACATATATTCTGGCTCGCGCTCAGTCGCCTATCCAGCAACTGGATCAAACTCACCTGTCAGATACGTAAGTTCCCGCTAGACGACGTTTCCTGACGCAGGTAAATGCTGCACGGTCGTGTTTGCTCTCAAGAAAGAATGGTATGATAATTCCTAATGAGTGCTTGTCATTTACCTATTGTTCCAATATTTGCTCAGCACATGGTATTCCTTTTGTCTCCCGGAAGGGTCTGGTGCCGTTCAGTTCAAGACTCGGCTGATAATTCAGACGTGCTTTCATCATTATTATCGCCTGAAGTTAAAGCGGGCAGCATTATTACTAACAGCCTGAAAAGAAAGCAGAAAAAGTGTAATATCAGTTTCCCATCAATTTCCAGGGCATGTCGCTAAAGATATCGCCGTTGGGTTTCTAGGACAGGTATACATTGTTCTGTGAGATTTTCAGCCTGGATTAAAGTTCATCCTTGCAGGTGAAATAATTATTTAAAAATACTGCTCAAAAGAATTAAAAGACCAGCTGCACCTTGCCTGGCATGTCGCGGACGTGTGTAATTTACAAGAACCTAACATCGCATCCCGTACATTTGGATGAACTTTGTTTCATTCTGCAACAGTGAACCTCAGTGTTGGTGGAAATCAGTGCTGGTGCATTCGTGCGCACCACAGAAAGCAGCCACACGTGCACGCAAGACGCCAGACAATGTGTGCAGATCAGACGCGTGCAGGTGACAAAGCAAAATTGAGAGGGTGAAAAACTGCAACGCATCTGCAAACCATGTGTAATGTGAACACATTTCAGCCACTGTTGAGGGATTGGTAGGTATTTATATGCACAGTAGAAAGACAGTTGGTAACCATGTCTCCAAGACGACGAGTCAATGATTCTGACCTCGACAGGAACTGAGGTCTGAGAAGTTAGTCGCCGATTGGGAGTATCTTATTCAATCATTGTGACTTGCGAGACTGCTGTAGACAGGAAGTGTCCGTTAGCACAGATGACTGGGATGGCCACGTTCGACGTCCAGACATGATGACAGGTTTGTCTTATGGGACAGAGCAGTCACCGCCAACGCACTCACGGGGACAGCTGCGAGCACCCGCCAATATCACCGACGATTAGGAACCGTCTGTTTGAGGCTACCCCGAATTCAAGACGTCACCCCAGTGCGACCTGACGATTAGGAACCGTCTGTTTGAGGCTACCCTGCATTCAAGAAGTCACCCCAGTGCGACCTGACGATTAGGAACCGACTTTTTGAGGCTACCCTGCATTCAAGACGTCACCCCAGTGCGACCTGACGATTAGGAACCGACTTTTTGAGGCT
>SMGT01003380.1:276761-290871 GCA_004794575.1 Lanistes nyassanus
TTGCCTGGCATGTCGCGGACGTGTGTAATTTACAAGAACCTAACATCGCATCCCGTACATTTGGATGAACTTTGTTTCATTCTGCAACAGTGAACCTCAGTGTTGGTGGAAATCAGTGCTGGTGCATTCGTGCGCACCACAGAAAGCAGCCACACGTGCACGCAAGACGCCAGACAATGTGTGCAGATCAGACGCGTGCAGGTGACAAAGCAAAATTGAGAGGGTGAAAAACTGCAACGCATCTGCAAACCATGTGTAATGTGAACACATTTCAGCCACTGTTGAGGGATTGGTAGGTATTTATATGCACAGTAGAAAGACAGTTGGTAACCATGTCTCCAAGACGACGAGTCAATGATTCTGACCTCGACAGGAACTGAGGTCTGAGAAGTTAGTCGCCGATTGGGAGTATCTTATTCAATCATTGTGACTTGCGAGACTGCTGTAGACAGGAAGTGTCCGTTAGCACAGATGACTGGGATGGCCACGTTCGACGTCCAGACATGATGACAGGTTTGTCTTATGGGACAGAGCAGTCACCGCCAACGCACTCACGGGGACAGCTGCGAGCACCCGCCAATATCACCGACGATTAGGAACCGTCTGTTTGAGGCTACCCCGAATTCAAGACGTCACCCCAGTGCGACCTGACGATTAGGAACCGTCTGTTTGAGGCTACCCTGCATTCAAGAAGTCACCCCAGTGCGACCTGACGATTAGGAACCGACTTTTTGAGGCTACCCTGCATTCAAGACGTCACCCCAGTGCCACCTGACGCTGCCTCTTTGCGCTGCTCTGCTGGCTTGGACTCAGGGTCATCTGGCCAGGGACGTGTTCACGGTGGGCCAGGATTATTTTTCCGATGGGTCCTGCTTTTCCCAGATCGTTACACGATTGCAGAATCTGCATCTGGAGGCGGCAGGATGAGCACTATCGTGATGCCACTGTGAGGAAACGTGAGTCGTTCAGTGGCGGGTCCATCATTGTTTGGGGAGGAATGGGCACTGCCTACAGAACACTCCTGCGCCGTGTGCAAGGCAACCTCGGTGGCGTGATCTACAGGAATGGCATTCTGCAGCCCCTCGTACTGCCAGCGCTGGAGCCAATGGGACCAGGCATCATTCTCCGGGATGACAATGCCAGCCCACACAGGGATCGGGTCGTCACCACCTTCCTGCAGCAGAAGCAAGAGAGTCTCATGGATCGGCCAGCAAACTCATTGGACCTTAACCCGAGAAGCAGTAGGGGATTCCTCAAATGATGCTGGGGACGTTGGCTCAGTCCAAGCGACAATAGTGCCTTGGCTGGGTGCAGGCCAGTGGACACACGTTTTTGACACTGATTATTCTGTGCTGCAGCTACTCCTGTATACGTGGTATGTGTTCTGCCTACCAGGGAATTTTTCTGTTTCAATGAAAATAGCCCATTAAATATGTTGTCGGTCATTACATTAATGAATGAGGTACACACTTCAGCTTCATTGCCATTACCAGTTTGTGTTTTGGCATGACGTAGCGCGTGCCGTTGGCACTGGTCTTTCAATTCTGTTGAGCTGTATATGTAGCCTCATTTCTTCAGTACTCTTTTTGAGAAAAATGTTGCACATTTTCTTGTTTGTGTACAGTTTTTTTCTCTAGGAGAAGACTGCAAGATTATTTTCCTGCTTGTGAGGACTGGTTGGGAGATCTCCCAGGTCACGCGTATTTCATGAGTGGGGCGAACGCTTGGGCTGACTGTACTGTGGTTGGGAGGCGTTGGAAGGGGGGAAGCAGGGCATCATCGAAGTCCCAACCCTGTGAAATCCTTCGCAGTGTTTTCTAGCCCGAATGAAGCAGGCTGCCCTCAACTTTTAAGAAACCTGTTAAAGATGGAAAAGTTTTACAGGCTGTTTTTCGTAAAACAATAATCTAAGTTAAGCGGCAACACAACGAGGAAATCAAACATGACAGCTAATCAAGGTTACAGAAGGTGTGGAGGACTGACAGACAGATTAGAAATGCTCTCAGACTTTTGTGCATCCTTGGAATTCATTCAGTGCTTTCTGCTGAATGAAAACGCCTTTGTTAATGAATTTCGAACTTTGTTTTTGGTGCCTTTCCACCCACGCCCGATTTACGCCAGATGCTGGCAGTGCTGACTAGTCCCTGTAGCACAGGTTACTGATCAACCTGGCCAGGCTGACTCGAGTGTTTCCGGATAGAGAAAAAGCTCAAGATGTTTAAGATATTAAGAACAAACATCCAAATCATGGGGAACCGCCAAGAACGAGGCTGCCGGAGGGCAGGAACGGCTACTCTTTAGGGAAGAGCTTTCGCTACACTGCCTCACCCGTCGTTAGATGCCATTTGTAGTGAAAGGCGTCAGACACGACTCTTGGTGGTTTCTGGATAATAAAATGTTATTTGCACTTATGGGCTGTGACCCTTCCCTTCCTCTCCCATTTCTGGCTTCTAACTGACCCTGACCTTTCTCGCTTTTCTTTCTTCATAGTTCATTTTTGGAGCAATCTGGCTGCTGTTTTCAGAGCGTAGTTTTCCCCTCTATGTATTTTTTGGTAAATGTTTTAGATGTTTGTGTTTATTTTTGTGTGTGTTTTGTTTTATTGTTTTGTTGTTGTTGTTGTTGTTGTTTTTAGCTTTTTATGCTTTTTAGTCCGTCCCCTTTTCAGTTCCTGGTAAAACAATCTCTTGAGAGTTGACGAGCGTCGAGAAATGTCCAACAACAGCACAAAATTCAGTCTCATTCTTTTCCCCTTGTCATGCGTAAAAGCGCCTCGCTTCTTTTAAAAGCGTAAGACAAAATGCTCTTTTACCTATACCAGCCAGACTACAAAACATCAGTCGGGACAGGACATCAACCAATGTTTCTCACAGGTCAAAAGGTGAAGGGTCACAATGACGTTGGGTATATACTCCACACTTATAAATAAATAAATAAATAAGCCGCTTTATTAATTTTTAAAAAAGAGATTTTACATTTTTCGTGTCGACAAAAATAAAATGTGTTCTGATGGATGTTCCTTATGCCAAGGCTTAAACAGATTTTAAACAGATGGGGATGCAAGGCATTCAACAGAGAGCTAGTGAAAATGACGCCATGATCACACTAGTGGGATGATTAACGCGATCTCTGATCACCCCGTGTGCTCGACACAAAAGTTCAGATCAGAGCTTAGACTATTTGCCTTCTCGCCTCAAAGGCCCGGGCGTTGTTTAATTTAGCCGAGAAGGTATTTAGCCCGATTATTTGAGCGCGGCATCGATCAAAACCTCAGCTGGTGGGAAATATTAAGTGTATTTCTCCTTCTTCCGTTCTTCTTATGAAGTCGTCCTTCTTTTCCCTTCTTATTTCTCTCCCCGATTCTTCTCAATCTTATATCGTCCTTCTCCTGCTCATTTCCCTTGGCCTTCTTGTTGTCATTGATTTTATGTTTCTGCTCTCTGCTGCTCTCTTCTGCTCTCTGCTGCTCTCTGCTGCTCTTTGCTGCTCTCTTCTGCTCTCTTCTGCTCTCTGCTGCTCTCTGCTGCTCTTTGCTGCTCTCTTCTGCTCTCTTCTGCTCTCTGCTGCTCTTTGCTGCTCTCTGCTGGTCTCTTCTGCTCTCTTCTGCACTCTCTATCTCTCTCTCCCCAAACATTTCAAAAGTTAAACTATTAGTTTGCATTATATAAAAATGTTTTGCTTCTATTTAAAAGTACACATATCGCATGGTAGACGACACAATTGCTTACTGTTTTTCTCGACTGCGTATTTATGTTGAAAAAAAAGCGCCTTTCATTTGAAAAGTTCGACTGGACTCTTTCTGATCGCACTTGTCTAAATTTATCTCCCTTTCCAGTCGGGAAAAGTCTCAAAGGTTGTCACTGCCTCCTGACCTAAATACTATGTAAATGTTTTGCTAATATGTAACCTTAACAAACAATTTGTAAATGTAACCTCAAAAAATAGTTTATAAATCTTTCCCTTAAATATAACCTCAACAAATAGTTGTTTATGTTTTGCTGTATGTAACCTCAATAAATTTTTTTAAATGTTTTGCTGATATGTAACAACAAATGGTTTGTAAATATTTCGCTAATATGTAACATCAACAAATATGCCAGTAAGGCTTTTCATAAACGGAGGATTGTATGCTGTAGTTCGGCGTGCATTCGTCTGGTTAAGAATGTTACTTGCTGGGACAACGGGATTTATCGTTTGATGCACAGATAAACCCAAGTTGAATTTTCGTTGATGGTATTCATATTGTCTTGTATTCCTAATTTCATTTAGACAGATGCCGGCGAGGACAGCTACCATTTTCCCCATGATTCCCTGCAACCAACATAAAAAACCTATGGCCGACATTTTTTTTACGTGGTTCTATCTTTCTCTCCTCAGGAGTCGTGCGTCCGTTTGCGCAATAGCAAAGATTACATATTAAACGAGTTGACCTTATGAAGCGGAAGAAGAAATAAATGAGTGTGGAAGGATGCTAAGGAAAGCAAGCAGTGAGAAGAGAGAACGACATAAAAAGGAAATTAACCGGAAGAAAGCGCAGTGTAAAGATTTAGTGCAAGGAAAGAATATAAATGAGCGCATGTAAGAATGAATAGAAGTTTCAGGCAGGAACACGGCAAGGAAAAACTGACAGTAAGCGTGATAGGTTAGGAACGAAGATAAAAGAACTGGCAGAAAGACTTGTGCGTGTGTGTCTCTCTCTCTCTTTCTCTCTGTGTCTATGTGTGTGTGTCTATGTGTGTATATGTGCGTGTGTGTGTCTCTCTCTGTGTGTGTGTGTGTATGTGTGTGTGTGCCTGTCTCTCTATGTATGTGCGTGTGTGTGTGTCTGTATGTGCGTGTGTGTGTCTGTCTCTGTGTGTGTTTTTTCTCTCTCTGTGTCTGTGTGTGTGTGTGTGTATGTGTGTGTGTGCCTGTCTCTCTGTGTGTGTGCGTGTGTGTGTGTGTGTGTCTGTGTGTGCGTCTGTGTGTCTGTGTGTGTGTGTGTGTGTGTTTTCTCTCTCTCTCTGTGTCTCTGTCTCTGTGTGTGCCTGCCTCTGTGTGGATGTGTGTGTGTGTCTGTGCCTTTATGTGTGCTTGAGTACAAACTCGCATAGGATCGCATTAAATAATGCTCCAAGGTGATATTATGAGAAACGGAAAGGATCTTTTCGATAATGGAAACAAATATTAAAAGGAAGCTTGAAGAGGACTGGCGGGCGGTCAGGAGTAGAGTGGGAGGATAGTCGTGGTGGCAGCGAGGAGGAGGGAGAAGAATCTTAAAGCCAAACGGCGTTTATCAATCTTTGACCCTTCTTGCTGACTGTGTAACTGCAGAAACAGCTGTAGCGATTCAGTGAAATGTATGCATGAGAGTCTTTTTGTGACCTTTGTAAAAGGAAGATCACCAGACAGCATGGAGTCGCAAGCTGACAGAAATTGGGTGGGTTTGGAGGGAGGGGGGGAGTGGAGGAGAGATAGAGAGAAGAGATTTGGATCACATCGGTTAAATTAGATCGCATAACTCACGTAAGTCGCCATTTTCTCCGCTGTGTCCTTGTGAAAAGGATGGCGCTAGGCGATCGGGGAAGGGGCCAAAGAGGCTTTCACATCACCTAATTCTGAGTCATTTCGGGCCTTGAATGACGTCATGCGTTCAAGGACAGTAGATTAAAGTGCGGTTGTAAAATTTTAGGCCTTGTATGGGACAGGCAAGAGCAATAAGCTGCACTGAACACTAGAGATGCAACGAGGGTCAGAATTTTATGCAGAGTTTGCTCAGGCTTGCTTGCCTGTTGTGCAGATGATAAGGCTAACCATCAGAGAGACTGTAAAAGAAGATATGGAGAAATCCATAAAGCTTCATTTTCATGGCAATATTAGACAGCCCGTTACACAGTGCTAATTCTGTACCCAATAATACGTGCTGTTGGCTATTCTCGCTCGTGTTTAGCACAGATGATGGAAGGTTTTTGTTTTTATGTTTTTGTTTTTTACTTTCTGCTGAAATTGACATCCTTTGGTTCCCTCGGGTGTGTCAACAAAGGAAGGTTGCGTAACAACCTCGTTTGCTGCAGTCAGCTGCCTAACATGATCGGTACATGTTCGAACGGAATTTAACCATCAGTGGAGTTGAAAGGATGCGGAAAGGTCAAACAGTCTTTCCAGGACTGCAAGGTCAGAATAACTTGCGTTCTACTAGGTCTCGGCAGGCTGAATAGTTTTATGCTGATGTTATGTTTCATAGGTTGAGGGCGTGCTTAATCACAGCCCAGCACTCGACAGTTTGCGGTTGGCGCCAGCTAGATTATGTTGAAAACAACGAGTGCAATCGTTGACAACAACTCCGAGTTTCGTGGGCGCAGATCTGCTGTTAAGTTTTGACTATTGTCCTGTGGTTAAGCAACGACTTTTAAAACATCGAAAGGCGGTAGATTGGTTACTCTATGTACACGTTGTAAAAGGCCAGGAAAAGTGTTGTGGTTACGGTTATGTCAAGAAAGAAAAGTATATCCGCATTTTGTTGTTTTTGAGCTCTTGTAGAAAGAAAGAAAGTGCAAATGCGCGAACTGTAGTCGGCGGTTCCGAATTGTGATCGGAGGGGAGGCTTTTATTATTTTTCTCACTTCTGCTCCAGTTTAACTAAGAAGTCGTCTCTTGGCTCGTTGCACGTGCTGACTACGGACTCGCGACATGCAAAGCGTCTGTTAGGTTCTACCTTCTCGGGTGATGTCTGGTCCACCACCAGTTCTCAGCTGCTTGCTGGAGCTCGCGGATACGCAACTTCAGATGTCATCCTCCCTGTTGTAATGCTAGCGTCTACCCCCACCTCCCTCTGCCCAAGGGAGACGTGTAACCGCCAGCGTTGCCTGGCTACGTTACGTAACTGAGGTCAACAAGGTTTGCCTACCTGCTCTCTCCACGATTCTCGTTTTCTCCTTTGTTCTTGAGACTGTTTTTCTTCCTGTTGCTCCTGCACTTTCGCTGTTGTCACTTGCGGAAATGGTAAACATGAGTTTGACATTTATGCACCGATCTCAACTTTTATATTTAAAAACAAAACCCTAGCACAACACACAAACAAGCCAGTGACGTAAACAAGACTATTATCGTTGATATGCTGGGTCTGAAAGAGTTACGGTGTTAGATTTGTAGACTTTGTAAAGATATTCTTGGAACTTCCAAGTAACTATCAATCTCTACTTACGGACGATATTATTATAAACAAATTGTAAACAATAAACTGTTAAAAGTTCACTGAAATCAAAGAAAGTAAATTAAAAGTAACATGATGGAGTGACTAAATAGCTTAATCAATTGCATGAAGTTGATAAGTAAAGTGTAATTGAAAGAGTAAGTAAAAAAAATTACCCAAAAGTTGAAGTATTCATAATGTAGTTTGGCGACTATAAGGTAAGTTTTCTCAAAGTGTGCCTGTGATGATAAACTTAGGCTTGCATCCCAGACAGCACAGGGTATCCGGAAATGTTGAAAAAGATTATATGCTGGCATGGGTTTCGTGAAGAGCACGATTTTTTCAGAGAATTCAAGAGGATCTTTTCGTTCGATCATTTGGCGTAAAATCTCGATCACTTTCTCCAGAGTAGGCATCAGCGTGTTACGGGGATGAACTTTAGCTTTCCTGTGGAAAACACAGCGATGTTCGTATTTATTCAATCATTATTTCTGTCAAATGTCGTTCACCAACTTAGCTGGATAATTGCAGAACCTTGTATCAGTGAAAGAAGGATTTCAAAATTGTGTCTCCTGTTAAAATCTTCATCATTGGTTTGGTCCCAATTATGACGGCTTTGTGTGACGTCATACTTACGTCATCTTGCGTCATTACAAATAAGGGGTTTCCTCCCTTCTCCTCCTCCCTAGAAATAAAGTCAACCGAAGAATTCTTTTTCAGACCATCTAAACATTATTGTTTCTAACTACTGAATGTACGAAGCAAGAATAGTGGGCAGTGGTATTTCTGATGTCACGACCTCGTTTCAGTGACGACCCGGGTGTCGATAAAACTCGTCTGCTGTGGGTTACGGCATGTTTCTTCGGGTGTTGCAGGAAAAACTGCCAGGCCCACGCGGCGTTTTCAATACAACGATCGCGCATGTAAAAGGGATTGTTAGGCCCCTCGCTCATTTGCCTCCGTTTCAGAAAAAAAGAGGCTCGAAAAATCTGTGAAAAGTAAACACAGCTTCTTCATCGCTGTAGTCGGCGAAGAAGTGTTCAGTCCAACGGCAAGAGATGGTGATTAAGATGCAGTAGGAGGGGTAGGGGGTGAGATGCTGACGCTTACAGCTTTAAAATGCGACGGGGAGCGGGAGGGGGAGGGGTGAGAAACACAAACAAAATGGAAAAAACCCTACCAGCTCATACTGCCTGCATAAGGGTGTAGCACGGAGAAAAGATTGTATACCTAAGGGGCAGATTTTTCAACATCGATATATTTATATCTTTGTTACACACTACAGACATTTCTTTGTTCATGACTTATACCCACAGGTGTCATCCTTCTTGTACGTCAGCCGGCAGTTCTTGTAAAGTTATGTATTGAACGGCACCAAATGCATCCGCGAGACAACAGAGGTCCCATGTTCGGATAGAATTTTTTTTAAAAAACGACATAATCCTTCGGAATATCTCATGTCAACTTTTTCTGGGAGCAGACAATACGGTGGGGCCTTTAACTGCATCATGACTCATCGGCAGCCGAGAGATTGTGAATTGTAAAAGCTCGATTTTCGCTTGCCTTTACCTGTTCGAGAGACCATTGTGTTATCTATATAAGCATGAGTATGTGAGGGATTAGTTTAATATAACATCATATTCTGAATCCTGCACCAAACGACATTGTCTGTGACATCATATATCCTGAATTCTGCAGGAATTGACACTGTTTATATGTCATATCCTGACTGCTAAAGCAACGACACTGTCCTGGTTCGTTTCCGAAAAGATAAGGAATTAACGTCGTGGTTTTATTTATGGCCCAGACGAGAAAATATAAAGCCGTTTGGTGACAGAAAACTTTCTCCTCGATAAAACCAAAGCTACATACAGTTTTCTTCTGTCTGTGTCTAGCTCCTGTATGTGGATCGTAAAACACAACCCAATCTGCTTCTGAGACTTTAGGGGAAAAATGAAGTGGGTGGTAATCTCTGAAGAAAACAAAGATCTCAACTTGTGTTGAAAAAAAAAGCCCGCCTGAAGAAACAACGGTTCGAAGGACTTAGGTGGGCTGAGGTGCAGAGTCCTGGCGAGGCGAGGCTGGCATCGACGTAGGTAGGGGGGGTCGGAGAAAAGAAAAGTCTGGCGAATGCTGAAGGTCAAGCGAGACCCTGCTAGACAGCAGTAACGAGGCGCCAATTATTTGCCAGGAGGACGTAACGGCGGTGCGCGCCTGTGTAACTCTCCCGCTGAGAAGGTGGAAACAGTGGTGCCAACCTGACGCTTCCACGGAACTGTGTCAAGTTACTTTCCTCCGTGTTCAGGGGTTCCTAGGAATAACGAAAATGGACTCGCCAACATCAAGCGACGAGGTAAAGTATTTTGCAAATTCTTGTTTTCCTGTTTTTGTTTTTTTTGGGTTGTTGTTGTTGGGGGATGGTGGAGGGGAGGGAATGGCTTGAAAAGTCTATAACTTGGCTTCATGAATCACGAGAACGAACAAGTCAGCTATACAGTGAGTGAGTGTGAGTGAGAATTTTACTATCTTATTACTAATCTGTAACTATTATATTGACTCTCTCTCTCTCTCTCTCACTCTCACGGGTGGTCGACCCACCTACATGCACACACACCCCCGAGGAAGGAGGTAAGATGGGAAAGCGAGGGTGGAAAGAGAGAGAGAGAGAGAGAGTAGGAGGGAGATTTAGGGAGGGCGGGTTGAGTGGGGTGGGGTGGGGCGGATAGAGAGAGAGAGTTCTTATGAGTTTTAGCATCGTGTTCTATTATTTTTGATGTATAGTTTTGTAACATCACTATCTCAGCGCCCTATCACGTAATTTTTATCGCATGCACGTGCACGTTCGCGCACACAAACTCTCCTCACACTACCACAATGAACCCCACAACCGACAGCTTCCTTATTCCTTCCCCTCCCCTCCCCCACCTACAACACTCTTCACTCTCTCAAACATGCACGCGTCCACAATGTACAAACGAGAACGCGCGCTTTCCGTCAGTGAGCTTAAACAGACCACTCCTGCGTGGATGCTGCACTCAGCAGGCAATCCTTGTTTGTAACCAGGCGCGTGCACTGCTGCTTTTAGCGACTAACCGCCAAATGGAACCTCATTTGAGATAATGGTCTTAATTTTCTGTCAGCGGAAGTCTTCCAATAGAAGGTTATTTGTGACGTCACTCGATGACCTCTGTAAGTCAGCGAGATGCAGAGACAACACTCGGAGTGACTGAGCGCCGTAGGACCTGGGCAGGACAGCTTGAGCGGCGTCTATGTTCCCATACGGATTTACACTGCATATACACTCACTATAAAATTATAATTTATGACTATTTTTCTTATCGTTTTTACATGTTTTCACTGGATTTGTGTAGTCGGTATGTTTGCCGAACAATGTTGGCAGGCAGAGCTATGTATGTAGTCTTTCTGTTGTTACTTAAGGGTTTGACACGTGAGCAGTTTTAACCGCACGGTGGAGGATAACCACTCTGACACCAGACTCAACTTGGGTAGCACTATAGCTGAACGGGCCGACACCTTCCATTTCAACCTTTTCGTTCCAAATGTTGCTTGGTTTGTTCCAAACAGATAAATCCAGTTGTCCAACAGATGAGCGCCATTGCAAGTGGTTGTGCCGGATTGTGCGATGGCTAAATGAACAAACACCACCGAATTTTGTGAAACGCGGTTACTCGTGGTTGTCACCAAGGAAGTGAGGGTCGTGGGTTCAGATCTGTCGCATGTACTTCCCTCCTCTTGATGCCCCGCCGCCGCTTTTCTCAGTCCTCAGCCCTGAAGATTGCGGGTTCGAATCCAGCAGTGGTCAAGTTTTGAATCTTGGAGTTGGAACGTTTGGCGGCGTTCGTCCCTCTGGGTTTCAGCCCCCGGCTGGGCGAGAAAGAAACAACATGAGAGGTCAAAGGGACAGAAGGAAAGACAGAAAAAGGAAAAGGGAGAGTGAGAGATAGAGACAGAAGACTTAGGGCAGGAGAGAGAGAGAGAGAGAGATACAGAGGAACCGAAGAGCGTGGGTTATTTGTGTCAGTTGATACCAACATGTCAAACCATCTGCCGCTGTCGTGCAAATTTTCCCCTGCCTCGCACGTTAAGGCCGGAGGAGATAGAACGCTTGGGATTGGTTGTAGGGAGGGAGGGAGGAAATCCAGGAGTGTTCTACTTAAATCCGGAACAACATTCGTGAATGCGTGCATGCAAAACAAACAAACAAACAGACAAAAAATTCAACACACGAACGCGTCCATTCATGCACTCTCACTGAATCCCATCATCACACGCACACTGATTATGGCTTATTCCATAAATAATAAATTAAAGACGTTGCCATGGAAATCAAACTGTCAACGCGGTGAACACCAATTCAGCCTATCGATTCGTTTGATGACATGACATCGCCACTGGAGACGCACCCGGCTCTAGAAAAAAAAGAAAAGAAAAGAAAGAAAGCAACACCTCGTGTTGTGGAAGTATGTCGTTAAGGAGAAACACTCCCAGTGATTGACAGAAGTCGTAGATGTTGTGGATCGGATCTGAAAGACGAGTTTGCCGCTGTCTTCACAACAAAGACGCCGCAACGAATCTGACGTCGATGTAAGTTTCTGTAGAACTTCTCGTTCGGGATAGAGATCACGCTTATAGTTCTGTCACAAGCGAGCGCGCTGGTGTTCGTGAGTCTGTGTGTCTGTATGTGTCTTGCTCGCGTGTCTGTGTGCATGTTGTATGTGACTAGTTGTCTGCGTGTGTTTGTATGCGAGAAAATATGTTTGTGCTTAGGCGAGTGGTTTTTATTCTTGTTGAATATTCATAATCCCTTCTGTCGCTGACTGTCGATCTGTCTGTCTGTCTGCGCCCGCGTTATGCTGTTCCCACTGCTGTTACAGTTTCCTAAGTGTGTTCCTCAACTTATGAAGTGAATTGTCTGTTAAGCAACTGCTAAAGTATAGCTTTCCACTTCTGCTTGTAGCCGTCCTGTGATCATTCGGTTCGTTTAGGTTCTACAAAGGGCAAGATCCGAGTTTTATCTGTGACAATCATTGACGTCGTTACCGATTAACCAGCTCAGATTTCAGTTATTTGTTCAAACCTGATAATAAATCAGCGGGCGCGGAGCACAGTAAAGGATGTCGTCAACTTGATGATCTTGTCAGGGACAAACTCAGGTAACGTCAGGCCTTCTGTCTATGACTCGCTCGGCTCCAGCAACGGCACGTGGTTTCCGTGCGCGGATCGTTACGCGGGAAACAAAAGTCGGCGAACTTTTTTGGTCCAAGAGATCGGGGGATGTGTTCTGGGGAAGATTTTCGTTCTGAGCAGACTGTAGCAAGCAGGCTGTCTACTGCCGTCCTGCCGACGACAACAAATTTGAAGGGAAGGCAGTACGACATGAGATCGCCTGCCTTTTTTAAATCCAAAAAAGGGGAGGTTTTTTTTTTTGGGGGGGGAGGAGGACTTGAAGATCCCTTTGCCACTTGCCTTACATCCTAAAATTTCGTGTCGAAAGCGGACACACGTATTGGGGAAAGCAAAGGGCTTATCTTCCTTCTGTCTTCCGCTTCTTTCGGTCACTCCTCCTGACCGCCTCGGTTGTCTAGTGGTTAAGGCGTCCGCTTCCGAGGCGGGAGGTCGGTGGTTCGCATCCCGGCCGAGTCATACCTAAGACTTAAAAATTGCCAATCTAGTAGCTGCCCTGACAGACGCTTGGCACTACAGGGAACAGTACTAGGACTGGTTGGCCCGGTGTCAGTATAATGTGACTGGGTGGGACTGAGGCTCGTGTTGCACCATCTGTCTCACGTGTGGCAGCACGTAAACTTTGTCTAAGCAACACCGTCCTGATATGCACATAGCTTGCGATTTGAAGTTAAGCACCAATCCCCCCCCCCCCGCCGTCACTCCTCCTGTATGTGTGTAGATGCTTATGTATGCATGTGAAATGATGACTAGTGCCATGACATGTTTCAAATGAATACAGCCATAAAACCCCATCCAAACAGGAGTGAAGTCTGTAACAGACCTTCTATTCTCTGAATCCACCACACTTTATAGTAGTCAGCATGGGGTACACCGGGGCAATTCTTGCTACCCCTAATGTAAGGCCTCATGCTCACATTCACGAGGCTGACGTTAAGATGATGAAAAATGATGACAAAACACTGTATTCACTTATATCATTGCATCATATCACTCGAGCACCCATCCACGTGCAGTCTCCCCAAATGATCGCGTAACTCTGTAATACAAAGAATGATTTGTTACATGTGGATGAGAAAGTGGGTTTTTTTCGCAAGAATTCCCCCCCCCAAGCTCTCTTTACACGTACATCTCAGCTAGGTCTACATCAGACAAATCTCCTTACGTCACTTGCTGTGAACAAACAACAATAAGGCGCACATACTTTGCTCATGAAACACTGTGTACAAACAATGATCACTTGTAGAAAATGTACAGCACTCAACACACGGTCGCTTACAGTTTGCACAACAGTCTGTGTTGCGAGTTTCAGGCGTCTAGTTGCCCTAACCAATCAGGGGGTAGAACAAACTGTTACGGGCGACCCGATTGGCTCGCCAAAACAGCTGGAGAACGCGGTGTAGGGGGGAAGGTAGCCGGCTGAGTGCGAGGTGGGGGCGAACCACTCTCCACGGGCTACAGACCACCACCCCGAACGGGTAGTGCGCGCTTGCAAGTCCGCGCGCAGGGCTATATAGGCAACCGACCGCAAATGTTCAGGGCCGAAAATGTGAAATGCCGTTTGCAAAAGTCGTATGCTGAGCGCCAAGTGTCGAACAGCGAGGTCGGATCTACGAGTACAGCCATTACCCGCGACGTGGATAGCGAACCAGTAGTGCATTTCGGACCGGTGTTGTGATGGTGGAGCTGAGAGACGTGGCGTCTGCGGTATTCCTATCCAGCATCGTGAATGTG
>SMGT01003380.1:303739-317786 GCA_004794575.1 Lanistes nyassanus
TGGTGACGATTGCTAAATTAAATCTACATTTACAAGATCGCCATAAACAAGTTGTCCAGTAATTCTGGATAAGTCGAGTCCAATAAGATAAGGTACCGCCCGTCGTGACACCAACCAACCAACCAACCAACCAACCAACCAAAAACATAGAGCAAACATGAGAAGAAAAAAATTCCCTTGTCTAAATATAGTTCTTTGGAGATTTTGTTTCCTAGCCGATGCCACACATTAACTTTTGTAAAGGAGTAAATTTATGTCCCGTGAATCGATCAGGCTGCCCATGAGTCAGCCGAGTGCTTACATTTTTGTTTAAAACACGGGATATGTTGCTCGAGGTGAAATCAAAGCAAGCAAGAAACGATGATGGTTCTGGCAGGTGGACTACTTGACCTCTGACCTTGGCAGCAGCAGGCAGCAAGGAAAGATTACATCTGTGGGAGCTGCAGCTGCAGAGGTGCACATTCCTTAAGGCTACCTCACACGTCGCGAGTTGCACGCTGTGCGGGTCATGCACTATGCCACCTTTTATCAGGCTGTGGTTGGCTTTCGTCTAACCATCCGAAGCAGGTTTTAAGGCCCTTCCTAACTGTACGAACAGGCATTCTAGATCGCCGAACTTGGCTGCAGAAGTTAGGACGCACGTTCGTCTGGTTAGCAAAGGTCTTTACACGTGTTGATTATAGAGGGAGGCTTCCAAACAATGGGAAGGGGGTAGGGGGAGACGTTCTTGAAAGCGTTTGCTTCCATATAAAATAAATTTCCTTTTTCATTTGCTTTGCTTCATTTCCTAATATTTATTTCCTTTTTTCCTGTCTTTTTTTATTCGCAAATAATTCCAAGGACGTGCCGTTGTCTGCGCTGGAAGCAGAAACAGTCTTCCGCCACCAACATTTTTTCCCCTTCGATCTAAATATAGACTTACATTCCTTCTTGCCTGTCGATGTCTGCCCAGACTGCAAAGGTTGTAGGAGTAGTTTATCGTCTGAATCAACCGACACAGATGCACACCTCCGAGAAAGTTTTCCTAGCTGTGGAATGACGTCACCTTTGCATCTCCGTGGGGGTGGCATTCCTGGGGAGTTTTCAGCGAGCTGCAGCTGCAGTGCTTGCATCGCAGTGTGTGAGGCAGCTCTAAGACTGGGGGGGGGGGACGTATGGTGACGTAGCCGTGTTGAGAGACGTGCTAGGGCAGACGGTGGGGAGCGGGCGGGGGATGGGTGTCTTCCATGACCTACCAAGATTTTAGCTCATTACGATTTAGGACAACCAGCTTCTGCCTGGGGACCTGCTCTTTTCTTTGGTTGCTTCTAAAGTGTTTAACGCCTTTGATCTTGGAAATCGCCAGTTTGGTCTTGGAAAGCGTCAGTTTGGTCTTGGCGATCGCCAGTTTTGTCTTGGAAATCGTCAGTTTTGTCTTAGAAATCGCCAGTTTGGTCTTGGAGATCGCCAGTTTGGTCTTGGAAATCGCCAGTTTTGTCTTGGAAATCGTCAGTTTTGTCTTGGAAATCGCCAGTTTGGTCTTGGAAATCGTCAGTTTGGTCTTGGAAATCGCCAGTTTGGTCATTTTCTTTTCGTTTTTCAGGATTTGTGACTTGCTGGGGTCCTGTCTCTAATCATTTTTTTTATTCATGCATATCTCTCGATCTCTGTCACGCATGCACAGACCAACGCATTCGCTGGCCTGCTCTTTCACTCACTCATTCGCTCGGAAACATTTCCCTCTCGGCTGAACTTTTTGATAATTAGTTTCCTAATAATACTAGGCTGATATCATCGTACCACCATTTCATCTTTTTTTCTTGTGTATCCCGTGTCTGCGATAGACGTTTTCGAATTGGTTCAGTATCAACCAGAAACATCCCAGAAGTGTTTCAGTCTGCCGGAAACGGCGCGTGCTGTACTGAGCGTGCTGCTTCCGAGGCAGGCCTGTCTGTCTGTCATAACAAAGCCCAAAATTTGAGGTCTGGGTTTTATTTTGTGCTTTTCTCTCTCTCTCTCTCTCTCTTGCTTGTTTTTAATTGCAACGTTAAAAATTAATCGCCTCGCCTCCCGAAAGGCCAGCGTCATTGCGTCCAGATAGTTGCAGCCTAGGCCACTAAGTCTAGAAGCCTTGAAGCTTAGCGTAGCGGGCTGAGACGACGCGAAGGCCGGGTCGCTGGATATAGACCTTAATGGTTATACCAAAGGTTATAGGTCCATGGTTGTACTATACGGGTTTAATTTTACTCTTGGTATAGGGGGCGGGGTATTGTCTTCTGCACACTCTGCAGCCCATTGTGAAAGTGAGTTGCACATGTCTCAGCGACGCTAGCAATGGAATCTGGAAGCAATGCTAAGTGTGGCAAGTATGCAGACTCCACACTTGTGGTGCAGTTCCCATGGTAGCAGAGTGGGTGGGGTTGGGGGGATGGGGGCTTCTCAGCGATTGTCTTACCTGCTTCTGTTTCGTCTTGTCTAAGTTCAGCTGTTTTTTCCCTTTCTGCTGCGTTTGCTTGGGAGTTTCTCATGTTAGACGCCAAAAAGGCACACTGTTGCTCTGTCTGTCCGTCCGTCCGTCCCTCTACCCGTCTGTCTGTGTCGATCTGTGTCTGTTCCTCTGTCCGTCTACCTTCTGTCTTGTTTCAGGGTCTCGTTTCTTGTGCCTTTCAGTTCGCTATGTTAGACCGGGTGTTCGTCTGTGTGCTTCTCTGGCAATCTGTGCGCGCAGGTGTGCATCTGCTTGTTTTGCTTGTGTTCTTATGGTAATATATATATATATATACTGTGTAAGGTATCATGCGAACGCTTTCTTGTTAGCTTATCTGCACATGCAGCCTGGGCGTAAAAATTGCTCCCATAAACTTTGTTTTTGCACCGACTGGGTATCTGGTGTAAACCTGGTGTGAGCAAGATATACTGAGTCTTTTTTGTGACGTTGTCCTCTAAACTGCCTCCAGCCTACCTTGCCATAGCTTCCCGAATCGAAATTTTCTCGCTTTACACTTCGTCATAGAGGCCAGTGGGTTTTGTTTGAAATTAAGGGTACGCTATACCTGTAGGTTAGTTGTCGTGCGGGTGGCGTCAATTAAAAAGCAACAAAATATAATTGCAGTCAACTCCTAATTTTTTCGCTTCCACTGTCGTCCGCTTCTTTGTTCTCTTTTTTCTTATTTTCCTTCTCCACGCTCTTTTCCTTTTGCAGTCTTTGCTCTTGGTTATCGTCTTTTTATACTCCTCCTCCTTTGCTCCCCTCCCACGCCATTTTTTCTCCCCCCTCCGACTCGATTTTTTAAATCTTTTTCTTCTTCTCCCTTTCTCTTTCTTTATTTCTTCTGTCTTTCTGTCTTTTTCTTTCTTTGTACAAGTAAAACGAAGGACAAAAGAAAGTCGTACAACATTCGATAGTTTATACAACCAGCATGTTCTCTCTCTCTCTCTTGTTCTCGTCTCAGATAATTACAGCGATAACAAGGTGCACGAAAACATCTGCAGGGAGCAAAACGTTCTTGCCGGAGGAAACAGACTAACAAAGGAGCAACCAGTGGACAATTGCACCCTGACGCCTTGCTTTTAATCAAAAGTCGTGAGTGCCGGACGCGGCGCTTGTCGTGTCGCGACGATAACCTCGCTCCCTCATTCACGCCATGTTCGTCACCGCTGCTTTTATCTTTCGTCCGAGTTGCGCAAACCACGTCCGTCGGTTTGTGCTTGCAAGTGGAACTGCACGTGCTGCATGTGCGCGCGCGCGGAAACCAATCGCCGGAGTAATTTGCAGACCTCCGTGCCTCGGTGCATCTGTGGCGGCGCAACTATCGTTCTGCCTGTTCTCTCTCTCTCTCTCCCCCCCCCCACCAACCACTCCACCGCCCACCAGTGTTGCTGGGGGTCGTGGGGGAGGAAGCTGGGAGACAGCCCCGGCACCCAGGTAACGAGCCACCTTTTCTCCTTTTCGGTCCCGGGGTTGCGCAAGTTGCACATGCCGAGTCTGCATCTTGGCAGCGGCGGTCGTGGTGGTGATGCTGGGGTGATTGTTGTGCCAGCAGCGCCGCCTCCTCGCACCCTGATACTCGGAGCAGCTCCCAGACAACAGGGACGTCACTGCGAGAAAATCGCGTCAGGAGTGCATTATCTTTTCTTTGTGGGCTTGTATCGTGATTACTGGTAATCGCAACGCGGCGGAGAACTGATAGCCCCACCTCCACTCCCCAAAAAAAGATCGTGACAAATTTGCTGGAAAGAAATAGAAACAGAACCAAAAAAAAATCAAGTCGGGTGTTTAAAAAAGAAGTCGGAAGCGGCTAACTCGATTAGATTCTGTCAGTACGTATATGTTTTCCCGGTGCTGCTTGTGACAAGGAACTCCCATTCATTACTTGCCATTACGAAGCAGAGTGAACCGAATGGGAATAAAACCAACTCCGAAATTAGCCAGACAGCCTTCGGGGCACTTGGCCGCGTAACGCACGGATGAAGTTCGACTTCCGAGAGCGTAGTAGGTGGTCAGACATTGCCTGACGCACATCAAAGGCCTGGCGAGGTGCTGAGGTGGCGTGTGTTGAGGCACCAGTTTTCTGAGGCACCAGCGCGTCTTCTGAGAACCAGCGATGAAATTCTGTGTGATTGACGACGGACTCTCGCCGGGTTGAGCCATGGCTGGATGCACCGCGCGGAGGGGAGGAGATAACAAGTGACAGGATCCTGGCAGGGACCCCACTGGCCGCATTACCTGGCGATGCACGTTGTCTACGGTTGATTGGTGAATGCCGCTGAAAGCTGCATGGCTGTGCAGCGCCGTTAGGACCCTACCTGCGAGACAGACGCCAAGACGCAACCAAATTAAGAACACAATCTGCTACGTCCTTTGTAGTGGACATCGTTTAACAGTTACGAAAAAAATACTGTGCGTGATTATTCCTTTTTATTAATCCAACTTATCGTGCAGACTTGTTGTAAAGCGACACTGGCTTGCTTTTCTCGATGGTTTTTTTTTCATCAGCCAGGTAACAGAAGAGAACCCAGCATAGGTTCTTGACCATCTGCTCTTGTCGCACGTGAGGTTTGGAGATTGTCGGCACAGCAGGAGCGGACCACGTGACCTCTTCTCTCTAGCGACGTTTTCTCCCCTTTGGGAAAAGGAGGAGGGGTCCGAACGCGACCGACAAAGCGGGTATGTCTCCTACTTGGCACGTTTAAGCTTTTGAGCTTGGAACGGAACTGTACGTAACGCCGAAAACTTGGAAAGTTAATAACTCATGAAAAGCTCGTGAAAGCCGCTTTCGCACAAGGATCATGTGAACCATGTTGTATCCAGGGGCTGTTTGAGCAGGAAACTTACTCTGTGGCCTGTGTGTGTAAAGGCGAAATGTTTGCTAGATAGCCGGTGCACTGTCGTAGAAAAACAAGCTGGTGAGTGCAACTCTTCATATGGCGCTGCTCATTCATTACGTCACAAGCAAGGGCTGACAACTAGCGTTGCTTTATGCGCGGAAACTTGAAGGTTGAACTGGTGTAAGCCGCCGTCTGTTTCTAAGCCCATCTGCACAAAAAGAGCGAGCGAGAGAGAGAGAGAGAGAAGACTGAAGAAACAGCAGCCAAAATGCCTATATTCAAAAGCAAGTCGAAGAACAGGGATTCTCAGGTAAATTGTAATTATGTGATTAATTGAACAATCTCTTCTCCTGTTTAAATTTATTCCTTCTCACCTCACCATCCTCGTTTCTACCCGAGACCTTTAAGCTTCTCTCGCCTAGTTCTTCCCCCTCTCACCTCCCCACACTTTCCCGTGCTTCTATTCCTTTTACTGGAGTCGTACTGCTTCGTCAATGGCTTTGCCTTGGAATTCCACAGGTCTTGAATACGTCCGTAGAAAACTGAAACTTTATTATTATTATTCAAGAACTGTAAATGTTTTTGTTATTCTTCCTTTGGTTCTTGTTAGTGAAGGAGACGATGAATAGGACGATAATGACGATGGTGTGAATTCCATGCATGCTGCAGAAGCAGATCTGAAAAGACGATACAGGGCAACGTTAGTTGGTGACGTCAGATGCTCTGAACTAAAGGGTTCAGTTCCCTGCTAACGACCCCTAGAATGAGGGGGTTATAAAGTGAGCTGCATTCATCCAGGAATTTTGTCTTGCAGGCTAAACGTTATTACACCCCATGACTTTATATTTCATTTGAACGAAGCCCGCCCGTGTTCACCGTTGTCTCGTTTCGCTGACTGCAATGAACGCTTACATGTAAGGAGCCGGAAATCTTGGGTGTCTTTGACCTTTACCCATAATTAACAACAACTACATGTGTTCTTTCCCGCCTTGTTTCATTCGTCCATAAACAGTTTACACCTGAATTCTTCCAGGAAGGTCTCCAAACAGCCGTCAGCGAATAAGCATGCCAGCGTGGTTGTGTAAACGCCTTGAAAAGAGAACCAATAAACTCTGCGAGGTTTCCCCATTCCGCCACCCCCTCCTCTTTGTCGCCAGCCTTCACTGGATGACGAGACGCCCAAGCAGATGCAAGGAACGATAGAAACGATAAGTAGAATCTAATCAAAGCCATGCGCAGGTAGCGTTGGCAGACATAAACTTGATGACCACAAAGCAGTCAGTCTGCTGCGCGTAACTGAAACATTTAGATCATGAAACTGTCACTGCGGTATGCAGTGTGACGTTAAAGTTTTGGAATACAGTCAACGGAACGCGGGGAGCTATGCCCGTGGGTGAATCCAAACGATCTAGTCTCAACACTGGATTCAGCCAGGATAACACCTGTATTTTTATTCAGATGACCCGCCCAGTATACTGCAATAGGAAGACCGCACCTGTATGTTTTTTAAAAATCAGATGCCTCCTCCTCTACACTAGAATAAGATGACCGGACCTGTATTTTTTTTAATTCAAACGATCCCCTTCACTGGTATACTAGAATGAGACAACCGCCACTTTAATCTTTTAGGAGTCAGATGACCCCACTAAAATCTTTTGACCGCACCTGTAATTTTTTTAAAATTCAGACGACCCCCCCCCCAACCCCCCGTATGCTAGAATGAGCAGATATCACCTGTAATTTTTACTTTTAAAACTCGAAGGACCCCCACGGCATGCTGGAATGGGACAACCTTGCACACCTGTAGCTTTTGTACTCAGACGACGCCAGATGTATACTGGACCCGGAGAACCACACCTGTACGTGTGCATTGGATGACGCACCAACACAGCCAGTACAGTCACGTGATTATGTCTGTATACACCGTCCCCTGACGAGGACAGCAGCTGTATCATTACGGTGCGAAAACCGTCCCCGCAGAGTTACCCTAGCAATCAGGGCGAGGCAGCCTCACAAGGACAACACGTGCGTTTTGAACCCGGCGTCACTGGTATTTCAGGAAGCAGATTTTCATCCTTGGTGTTACCTGGCGACCTTTCGCGCAGTGGCTAAGCTCATGACCTAAAGATCCCGAAGGGAGCCGGGGGTTTGCTGATGCCCTACCCTCTAACTGCAGAACTGTCCCCTGATTACAGTTTTCTATCCATTTTAAAATATCTTCCTCAGATATCCGCGCTTTTCTTTCATCTCTTGTTTCTCATCTTCTGATCTCAGCGCCTGCCTTTTTTTCCCTAGAAATTGTTTTTCGTTCATATGAGGACGGTTCTTTAGCACTGTTATCATACAACCTTTGGCATGCGTCTGCAGAGATGCTTTCTTGTGGTTGTATGCTTGTTCGTGACTGGTGGCGCGTGCACGTGTAACGCGTTACAAGCATTTAAAAAAATATAGATTCCCTTAGATGCTTTTACTGGCGTCACCACAACTCCGTTTCCATTCTGGCGTGCAGGTTTCTTCACACGCGCACGCGAAGGCCGCTGCGGGTTTTCTGGGTCACCAGCTGGAGACAATGACCCCAGACCGAGCGAGTTGTTACGTCGACCTCGTTTGCACGTGCTGCCCTCCTTGGTCTCGTTTTCATCCGGACCTTGTTGCATAGCAACGCCATTCCGCGCCGCTGGGCTGAATCCGCTCCGTTAGCGTCTTGATCATGCCGCTGAACGAGTTAATAGTCTCGCACGCGGTCCAGTTCTCTCAGCCTGGCGAGCGCTGACTCCAAGACGCAGACACGGAGCATCAGTTCCGACATCCGCTTACTGATCTGTCCGACAGGTCGGCACAACAGTCGACTATCGAACGGGCGAGGTCGGGTCAAAACGGAGCAGTCACGACGCGGACATTCCCGTAGGCGACGTGTCGTGACGCAGTTAAAAGCTACACGGTCGTGTCTGGTCCTGAAAAAGGCTACCGCATGCTCTGAATGTGTTCGTGTCTTTAATTCTTTCTCTTTTAAATTCTGCAAGCACCTGGGATCTTTTTTCAGTCAGGGAAGAATCTGAGCCGGTTCGGTTTTCAGTATCAAAGACCCGCTTGGCGCCGTAACGATCGCTGCCCCGTTTTGGGGGTCTTCGTGAACAGTAAAAAGGTGGGGGTTGGGGTGGGGAATCGAAGAAAATCAAGAGAGGGGAGGCAACAGGCAGAATAGTCAGTCGAATCAGTTTATTGAAAATCACAAGTTCTTGATAAATACTAAAAAGATGCCTTCAATTCACAATCTGAAAGCATGTTTCCATAAGACAGTTTCCAGAAGACAGGTATTTTGAACAGTTTGGCTTAAAAACTGTTGCGCAGATTACTTTCTGTTTTGACGTTAACAAGATTTTTGTTTTTATAAGACAATAGTTTCGTACAATGGGCCATTGTCAGCTGGAGACGTCCCTGCTATCAAAGTATGGGGAAGAATCTATAGGTATATATATATATGCCTTAGGTATATTTATATATATGCTAGCTATATATATATATGGTTTTTGTTAGGTATATATATATATATGCCTTTTTTTGAGAACTAGTCGCCTGCACCACATTTTCCTTGCCCAAACCAACTCGACCAAGTCAAATTGGCCACCCCACTGTCGACTACTTTGAAATGGCAATGAAAAGGTCATTATCGGCGCACGTCAGTTGACTCGATCTTTTATAACGAGGCGCGATATTTTGTTTGGTATTTTCCCTGGCATTGTGAAGAGGTTTGCCTTTTTTTCAAATATTGCTCACTGGCCTAGAAATTGGAGAAATGTCGTCCTAGGTCGTCAGTCCGATAGCAGCTATGCTTTCTAATTACACAGTACTTCTACGGGTTTTGGAAGCAGCAACAAGGTTTCTACAACAGCTTACCATGGAACGTCTTCTGTCAAAGAAACCCACAAGATGTCAGGGTGGCGTACAGTAGTTACAAGACAAACAGGTGGAAAAGCACTCAAGACAGTTTCTAGTTGTAGCTGACGGCTTCAAACAGCCATGTAAAAGGGGCTGGTTGGTTGGCTGACTGGTTATTGGATGCTTAATGTCTCCCCAGCGAAATGTTTACTAATCGAGTTCTGCCCATGCCCGGGCACGCCTGAACAGACCACCTTTCATCCCGTTTAGCGCAAATATTCAGGCTTGAACTTAGACATGAAAGCAGAAAACCTACATAATACCAAGCCCTAACCTACAAATTCGCGTCGTGCCGCAAACTGCGTGCATATCAAGACAGTGGACTACAGGGGGATGGGGTCCTATTACTAAGCTATGCACTGAAAGAACCACCAGACTGATACCTGCAGTAAGATGGCCAGTGCGGACAGGCAGTTTAATGTGCGGGGAGATGGCCGAATGGACCATTCGCAATGTATAACTCCAGCAGATAATCCTTGACCACGCCAGGATTCGAACCAGCGATCCTCCACCTGCTAGTCCGCAGCTCTACCAACCGAGCGATCCAGACCCCCTTGTAAAGAGGTGTTACCTTATGTAACCTATCGTAACCTTATGTAACTGCCATCGCAAGCTCACCGAGGTGACGGACATCAGCAGAGCTTTGTTATGCAGCGGTTCCTAGTGGACCGCAGAGTGTCGCCTGGAGAGGTGCGCGAGGGCAAATAAAATGGTGACCAGCCGCTAATAGGATCTTAGTATCTCAGTGGTGTCCCACTTACGCTTCCCCTGGCGCACTGATCGCCATCCACTTTGAAAACGGGTCCTTTGGCTACCTATTCAATGACTGATTTTATCTCTAAAAATATTAAACTTACATTTTTCTGCGACTTTCTCGTGTCCCCGCCTCCTCCAACCACTAAACCTGCAAAATTGCAAAACTGTTCCAGTTGTGATCATGGGCACAATAAGATATTTCTCCCGACAGAAGGGAAACCTATCACCTATGTAGTAATCGTTCAGTATTCCCACTGATTTTGTGTCGGAAACAGTGAAAGGGGAAAAATGCTCAAAGAGTTTGTATGCCTGACTTTTTCTTAGAACGGAAAATAGTCAAAGGCCATTTCCTCTTATTTTTTTCTCATTTTCTTCCTTCCTTAACTTTTTTCCCCTTGACGCCCCATCTCTCCTTGACATCCCCCCTCTCCACTTTCGCATAGCTTGCACGTGGTGCAGCAACGCCACACGGTTTGTGGAGTAGGGAAAGAGAACTGTGGCCAGGTGGTCGACGTGTAGACGACAGTTAACGCCTGTCAGCCAGCTACAACAAGTGTATAATCTATTGGCGATAGTTCTTTGGGCTTGTTATGCACCTGGCTCGACGTGTTTGCACCTCAGTCAGTTACAGGAAAGTGAAATGGGATGTCAAGGCCCATATGATCTTTATTTCTGTCTGCCTCCCTGCTTTTTTTATTTTTTCGTTCGATGGTTCGTTCGATGGTTCGTTCGACGGTTCGTTCGACGGTTCGTTCGTTCGTTCGATGGTTCGTTCGTTCGATGGTTCGTTCGATGCTTCGTTCGTTCGTTCGATGGTTGTTCGATGGTACGTTCGTTCGATGGGTCGTTCTTTCGATGGTTCGTTCTTTCGTTCGATGGTTCGTTCTTTCGTTCGATGGTTCGTTCTTTCGTTCGATGGTTCGTTCGATGGTTCGTTCTTTCGTTCGATGGTTCGTTCTTTCGTTCGATGGTTCGTTCGTTCGATGGTTCGTTCGTTCGTTCGTTCGATGGTTCGTTAGTTCGTTCGTTCGTTCGATTTTCTCTCTTTTGTCCTTATTTTCTCATTTATTTTTTTGTCTCACTAATTGTTGTTTGTTTTACGTTTTTCTTTTCATATTCACAACAAATTCATCGATTTAGTTGTGCCATAAACCTGTTGGTCATTTCGAGATTGTCACGCGCCTTCTGCCATCTGTAAATGTCGGTGACCCATGTGCTTTGATGTCATTTTCTTTACAGACACTGGCTTTCGCTGACTGAGACTCACGTTGAAGATAGTGGGGAGATATTTGGAACATACGGCGTTACAGGGTAGGAGGACCTAACACACAAGACGGACGTAATTACATTTACCGAGTACATCACGGAGGGATTTAACGACTCTGGTATAACGGGTTCCCCGCAGCCACGGCAACCCGGAGCGAATAAGACGTTTTCAGAAAGGCCTCCCCTGGGGTTTTAGACAAGCTTATGTGGTTTCCAGACTTAGAATTTGGCAGATGTGAGCCAGCGTTTTGAGAAGCTTTGGTGCCAGAGGGCATCATGACAGCAGGCAGCGTTTCAGGTTGATATATTTATGGTTTCTTCTGGCTTCATCGAGACCCACTTCCCCCTAACGTGGAGGTTTGAGATGCAAACATTGATATATGTTACATTTCTCTCTCTGTATATACATTACTCTTTCTTTCGCTCGCTCAGCGTCACTCGCCCACCTATGCACGCCACACGTACTCACAAGTCCATTCGACACATACACGCGTGAAAACACAAATATGCTTGCACGCTAACATACCTCTATGCTTGCAGGCACGCACTTACAAACGCAGACGTGGTTTTGCACTTGCGCCAAAGTTAAAACGCAAGATCGAACACCTGCACGTAGAATAGCGGAAACACCAGGTGATATAAACAGCAGCACGTTAAAAAAAAAATCGAAACCACATGCGACAAGATCGTTCAACATCATCAAAAGATAACGCGGCGTAACAACGACACGGCTCCGATAATCGGGCTGCAAAAAAAAAAAAAAGCCCCCAGCAGATCAGAACCGTTACAGCGGTCGTGCGTGCGAGAGAGCGGCGCCTCTCGCGCCACCTGTCGGCCCAGAGGCGTGCTGATGAGCAGTAATCTGCCTCTTGTCTCGCTGATGCTGAACAGCTGCACCAGGTAGCTAACTTCGGGTTTCGTAAAGCAGGATCTTCTCTCGAACCTGCGCTCCAGGTGCTCGGAAGAGACGACGAGATTAAAGGGAGCAACTGCACGTGCTTTGAGATCGCTGGAAGGAGAGATTAGACAGTCCTGGGAGAAAGAACATTGTTTACATATAAACAGTGGAGAGAGATATCGACTGCCTGTTTGGCTACTAGTTGTCGTTCAAATGCATTATATATCCCCCCATCCCCCAGTCTCCGAGCAGACGTGTTACTGCTGAAAGTACAATATAAAACTCAAACGAAGATACAGGCGAGGGCGTTTGAAGTCTCCCAGATAGGTCAAGTCCCACAGCCGCAGCGGCACCGGTGTCGTGAGTGTTAGATGCGAGTTCGATCCAGCAATGTCACCGGAAAAAAGGGCGCTAATCATGGGGACTGAACTGTCTTGCAAGGGAACCAAACAACATCGTGTTTTTACGTGCCGCGGTTACTTCCCTTGTATTGACGCCTCGAGATGACGCAGTGAGGGGGCGAAGTGAACGTTAATTTCGGAGTCAACATCTGATGACAACTACCTTTAATTTGAACAGAACTGTTGGAGTTTTTTCATACTTTACTTTTAAATAATATAAAAGTAGCGAGGATTTAACACAAACATGGGACTTTTGCAGCTCTCGCCTACATGCAAGTTTGACTAAACGTTTTGGCATCTATTCACGCGCGTACAAAAAAAATTGCTGTCCAGTGCGAGTCTGAAGAAACACCTGTTTCAGAGTAAGCGACGCAAACGTCTTTGAAAAAAAGGCTGAATAATTGTATATAATGCGTCCAACATTTGGTTCACTGGAAGTCATGCGATCCAGACTGAACCGGGGTCCTCTTTTCACGTTGCCTGCATCAAACATAGCCGTATGCAGACGCATGTGCCCAAGGGAGCTTACCGTACCCAAACACGTAGCAAAGAGAGGGCCGAAGGAAAGGAACTTGGCAGATCCTCTGAAAAAGATCTGCCCGCCCTTTCTTTATAACGGCGCTATTCTTCACACAGCTAACCCTCGGTGCACAAAGTGTGCATACAGAGAATCCATTTTAATGTAGTCAGCCCGCTCACTAAGCGTGAACTGACAACTAGGATTTAAGGTGATGTCCTTGATCATCGTTGTCGTCGCCAGCCCTATCTTCATGACGATCCCCTGTGCAGATGCAGTAAACGATACTAGCCATCTGCACGCATAGTGTCAACACACACAACAATACAGCCAGCTTGTAAAATATTACATTTAAAATTGTCACTGGTGTGTGTAGAGGTTGGCATCGAGTCAGTGAAGTGAAAGTAACCAACAGCGGGAGTTATAATTATTGGTGAGACTTCAGACGACCCGAACTGGGTCACAGACGTAAATGCACGGCTATGCATGCCTGTGTCTTAATACTGTACTGGACTTGACAACTGTGCATTATTGACTGTTAGCATTGGTCAGGCGAAGCTCACTCCAACTGATGTTACTCCTAGGAACTTGACACTGCGCATGCGCCGTTGCTAGCTTCGCGTCCAGCGGCAGTTCGCGTGCACCTCTGCAGCCAGGACCGATAACTCGTGGCGGGAGACCCGTTTTGTTATTAAATTCGTGCATAAATCTACATACCGGTGGTCAACGCACGTGGGAGCAAAGGCTGGCAAAGTGGATTACGGGCCCTGCGGGGTGCGGAAAATCCTGGGGATGAGGGGGGGGGGGGTTGAGTAGAAAGGGCTGAGGCAGAAGGTAATGAGGGGGGAAGACGAACTCCGATGAGAATGACGATGACGGAAAATGACAAGGGTTGACGGAAAATGACAAGGGTGGGGTGGGGAAAAAAGGTTAGGCTTTGAAAAGAAATCAAAAAGATTGGGT
>SMGT01003380.1:321746-339538 GCA_004794575.1 Lanistes nyassanus
GTACGTGGTTTCGGGTTTTTAGCTTTAAGGCGAGCCGTTAACGGCCTGATACGCCCATACTTGTACCGCTGAATCGGGACCGAAGGGAGGAAAATTGTTCTACTTAACTGGAGCTGCATTGATATTTCAGGATGCCGTCCCTCCTGCCCTATAGAGTCAAGGGCTAATATTTTTGTTTCAAAAAAGAGTAGTAGGTCGGAAAATGGTGGTTTTAACATTTGTCTTATCCGTTCCTCGTTATTTTAGTTCGATGATCGATTTTTTCCCCTGCATTTGACGGAGGTAATTTGCAAGTTCTTCTGTCATTGGTCTCTCAAAAGCGTGATGAACAATTTTCGAGGGAAAACGTGACATTTTCTGAGTCTTTCTCATCATCGACATTTTCTGTTATCAATCGTCGACAGCGGCACGCTGCGTTTTTTCGATCGTCGCCTGCTTCATAAATAAGAATAACGATCCACTTATGCCGTTGTTATTCTTCTTCCTGTTCTTGTTGTTGTGTTGATCCTGTTTGGGGCAGGCCCGCCCCGCATGTCGCTTCGCACGCTGTTTATTACAGCATGTTAACATCGCCTGCTCGCGCACTCGATTTGCTATTTTAAGATTTTGGTGTACCCGTGGCATTGCATTTCATAGGCTTGATAAACATGGTATGTTGAAATCATTTTGACGGGAATTTGAATGGTGTTCATCTGGGACTTAACGTACTTACGGGCACAACGTGAATGTGGACATGGGTTGGGTCTTTTTTTTTCTGTTGCGTTCATCTTTGGCTGGTCTTAGCAAGTAATTCACAGCCTTGCTCCTTGATCTTACGAGTTCTTTTTTTTCTGCATAGTTTCTCGTTTCCATTCTCTGACCACTTGTTGCACGTAGTCTATCTTTTCTGTTCAAAGGGGTCGTTCGATGGAATGTCGGACTCGCTAATCAAAGTCGCGGGTTCGAATCCAGGGATAGCCAAGGAATAGATCCTGGAGTTAAACATTGTGCAGACCGCGTTAACGTTCAGTCATCCCCCGAACAATGAACCGCACTGGCTGTCTTACTGCAGCTATCACTTTATCTGATGCTTCAGTCCATAGCTAGCGATAAGCACCCATTCTCTTGGATCCTGCATCATTGCCGTGATATGGCCAAGTTGCTTCCACGATGTTAAACGTCAAAAAGCCAAAGTTTCACGCAGAGCTGCCTCCTAGTCTGTCACCTTATACTCACCAGGGAGCTTATGTGTAGGTCCCTGGTACTCACAGTTCAGAGCTTGGCACTGAAGGAGCTTAAGGAGTAGTATGCAAATTAGCTGTTGCCTCCCTGGGGGAGGGGCTGTTGGACGGTGCTTGTTTGTTCTCCCTGAGCATGCGCAGGATGATTTCGTGGGGCCTTCGATAAAACAGCAGGTTGGGGGCCTGGATAGCTCAGTTGGTAGAGCTGCGGACTAGCAGATGGAAGGTTGCTGGTTCGAATCCTGGTGTGGTCAAGGATTATTTCCTGGAGTTATACATTGTGCAAACTCCATTCGGCCATCTCCCCGCACATTAAACTGCCTGTCCGCACTGGCCATCTTACTGCAGCCATCAGTCTGGTGGTTCTTTCAGTGCATAGTTTAGTAATCACCGCGAGTTGGAAGCACTGTCCCTCTAAATCACCACCACCACCACCACCACCACCGCCACCACCACAGGTCAGACCAATGTGCGTCTGCTCGCATTTGGCTGCCTTTCTCTCTCGTTATCGTCTCGTCCAGCCTCCTCTTCGCGTCCCTCGCAATCCAAAGATGGCCGTGGAACATTCCGAACCCGCTGTCCTTCAGTCGGCCGCGATGAGTCAGGCACCGAACCTTTTGCTCGCGAACCCCCTGAGGTGCCTAATACAATCTGGTCCCTGCAGTCGCCTGGGACACTGGTGACAGCGTGGCTTCCAGAATCCGGTGCCGTGCCATTTCTGGGCACCGCTTGTCGCATTTCACTGCTCGCCTCGCCTCAATTATTAAGGCAGCCTGGCCCCCTGGTGGCCGGCCACCGCGTGAAAGATGGCACCTGTCGTGGGAATAATGGACTGTCTGGTGGGTTTATGACCTTACCGTCAGGCGCAGTCGAAATGGAGGCACGTCCCCCGCCCCCTTACCGACTGTCTTTTCATACTAAAAATACCACCTTACCGACCTACCCCGGTCTGTTTACGTGTGAAGACCGCGGGGACAATTAATGCGAAGAACTGTCTGCCTTTTCTCTGATCCAAAATTTCATCGCCCAACTCCTCCTGTTTCACTCTTTCTTTGTCCTCCTTCACTGCCCACCTCCTTTCTACGTATAATCTTCAGGTTGAACCTTCGTGTTTCCTTTTTTTGTTGTTGTTGCGCACAGTAGGTAATTTTAGAGGGACAGTTCTTCCACTTTATGGTGATTTCGCACTCCGGGGTGGGGTGGGGAGAGAGAAATGGGGTCGTATTACCAAGCTATGCACTGACAGAACTATTAGATCGATGGTTGCAGTAAGATGGCCAATGTCAACAGGCAGTTTGATGTTCGGGTGATGGCCGAATGGACTTTGGCGCAATCTTTAACTTCAGGGAACAATCATTGACCACTCGTGGAGCCCACACGCTAGTATGCAGCTCCACCCGCCAACTATCCAACCCTTCCCATTGTGTTTTTGATTTCTCTGACGGTCTTAATGACTGGTTTTTAAAATCGTAACATCGTACACGTTCCAGCATTATTCCGCATTTGGTGAGTGTATACATATGTAAAAATGTAGTAATCGTCACAATATTTGTAAAGCGTCGAATCTTATGAAGTAGTTGAAGGCGGACGCACTTGCACGCACACGCACAACGCAATGCACACGCTCGTCAACAGCGAACTGTCCCTTAAGTTCCGTTGGCTTAAAAATGCACATGCAAAAATCGTTTTGTTCTAATTTCAAACTTCCTGGTCAAAGCAGTGCGCGCGCATTCTTAATTCAGTTCTGAAGCGGAACATAATGCGAGGCGAAAGGAAACTACCAGCAGAGTGTGTGTTAAGTTTTCCTCCTTTACTGCTTGCCTCACTCTCTCTCTCTTTCACGACTGGCAGGTGTGATGTTCTATATTTAGCAGTAGCCTCCACCCCCGACTAAGGTACTCCATGAGGCGTCGAGATAATCTTCGTTCTCCAATTTTCTGTCATGCCCTCACCCCCCACCCACCTCACTCTACCCAACCCGGCACCCAAAGGTCATTTGTCGCCCGGACTAATGAGATTTTTTGTTCTGATCTTCTAAGTCTGGAACACGGCTAATCGCAGCTCCTGCCGGGACACGTGACTGGCGCATGCCGACGAGTGGGGTGGGGGTGGGGCGGGGAAGAGAGATAGGAGCTAGCCCTTCAGGGGAGGCAAGCTATAGTCAGGACGTACGAGAGAGAGAGAGAGAGAATTTAACAAGCCGGTTACTATGGAAATTGTAGGATTTTTTTATGCGGGCTTATAATTGGCAGCATGATCTGAGAGCAGAGGAGGAAGTTAAATTGAAAATGTAAATCTGTTTAGCATCATCCAGAGATAACGATAATGAGATGACAGCTTCTAATATGCTTCTTGTTTGTTCAGTTTCTTTGCAGCGTGTGTAGTTTTTCTCTCCGTGTGAGAGAGAGAGAGAGAGAGAGGGGTGGAGGTAGGGTGGGGGCGTTTTTTTTAGAGGACCCGTGGCCCAGAAAGAAGCAGATGGGAATAATCTGCACTGAAAACGGTCTCCGGCACATGTGGGCGAATCGGTAAATAAACTGTACAGTTTATACCGGCAAGATTCAGTTGTCTACCTGTGGAGTCGCGCCCCGAAGTGAAGCTGGCATCAGGAGGATGTCTCTGATGTCACGGACACGCGCAGGTGGGTGGGAGCGGCCTCGGATCTGGGACCTCGGGGCTTTGGCGCGACAGTAGTCGGATTCAGAGGGTTAACGGCACGACTGGCTGGCGCTGAAGCTTCGGTTGGCTCAGCTTGGCACGACAACTGGACATCAGTCGAGGCGTGCGAGCTGACCAGTAGTGTCCCAGAGCCAGGTTCTGATGCTTTGTCAGCACGAAAGAGCGCCATCAGTATAGTACTTTAGTGCACTAAAAAGAATTGTTATTTTTGGAAGATGAGGAAGTCGGGCTTGGGCGATTGGAGGTGGGGTAGGGTCATGGAAAGGGAGAAAATGGTAGGGGAAAAGATTCGCTTCACAGGCCAAGGATCATCTACCATCCAACAAACAGAGATCCATCAGTTTATTCACCCGTAGGTTCATCTGTTACTTTTTTGACACATACCTTTAAAAAACAGTACAAGCTTTTCAGAAATAAGTGAGGTCAAAAACTTGACTCAAAAACTATACCTTCGTAAACAGCACACAAAATAACGCACATGCAATTTTAAAGTTTAGTTCCTTTTTGTTTTCTTTGACATCTTTATTCCTTCTTTTTGGTTTCCAGAGCAAGAAAAAGGAGAGGGACATGGAAACGGGTGAGTACTTTTACGAGTTGCCTGATTCGTAATGTTTCTTTTTTTGTAAAATGTGTTCAAAATTAGCGAGTACATTATATTCCATTGATTTTTCAAGACCATTTGGTGCACCATATATTTTGGGTTGACTTCTTTGCGAGATCTCGATGCCAAAATCTGAGCAGGATCTTAATGCCAGATTCTCAAAAGGTTCACGAAGTAAAAGCTTTCAAGCATTATGTTCACAAAAACGTCAGATAAATCAAGGCAAATTGATTTTATTCATAGCTTCATAGTATAGTTTCCCACCGGGGCATAGTAAACGATGTACTTGAACGTTTCTGGGGGGTGGGTGGAGGAAGCGTACGCAGCTCTTTAAGTATACAGCCAATGGAAGAGCTGGGAGCACAGTCTAATTAATTAGCTGTGTCCATGCTGTAATATGATGTCGTTGTTAACCTTTTTCTTCGTTCGTGAATTATCTAACAGTTTGAATGTCGCAGACGGCATTGGAGTTTTCGGCCAAGCCTTGGGAATTAACACCACATAGTGATTTGATGAGCATTACACACAGGCAGATCTTTAAGGGCACAAGGGCTGACGTGCCCAGCACTGAGCATGACCAAAACATCAGATTTCTCCGTCGCTGCTGTAGTCATCACTATAATATTTGGGTCCCTATTGGCTGCTTGTGAAAAGCTTGCACCCCTGAAGAGATATACTGAAATCGCGCAAAAATTGTAATCGGTTACCATCTACATTTAGTTTTAGAAAACCTTCCTTCCTTCCTTTCTACTACTACTACCACCACCACCACCAACAACAACAACACCACCACCACCACCACCACCACCACCACAACAACACCACCACCACTAATAACATGGATATCACCACCACCACCACAACACCAGGAACAACATAGTACTTGTGCAAAATATGCAGATACGACAAGGGTACGAAAAGGGTGGAATGAATGAAAAATAAATAATTCATGTTCTTGTCCGCGGACGTTTGCAGTGTATGAAGTCTCTGTTAGCGAGGCAGGACAGACACGTCACAGAGTTAATTCTGTTGTGCGACCAAAGGCGTTTGCCTAGTACGTAGACAAATAAGCGAAACGTTTGAACTGTAGTTTATTTTCAGTCTGTTGTTCTTGCATCGATTCTACTCCCGTCCACCTTCAAGCTGTCACGAACTATTCAGCACAAAACAATGCGGGGAATCTAAGCCCGCTGTGTCCCTTCCAAGTCGGGCGAGCGAAGAAATAGAGAAAGCTTGGGATAGGCCTACAATAACAAGAGAAGAAAGAGGATTTAGCGGTTGGGTCAATGCGACGATCTTAACCTAATTTGGTAATGGGGATCTTGTAAAAACTGAACCTGATTTTGAAGCAGAAAGACAATGCAAATTCTTTTTCCCTGTGTGCTATCTGCCTAGGATGTAAAGTTTGCTTGTTCAAGAACAGCCAGCAGTTTTTTTTCTCCAACGGTCGTCCAGCACAAGTTTTCTTTGGGTTATCTTTGCTTCGCTGCTTGACCTTTAGGTGACTGGCATGTTTCCGCTGTTCACCTAATTCGTGTCACCAGGTGAACCCGGGCCGAGAAATTTTTTTTCCCAAAATGATTTCTGCCCCAGCTCGCGCGAGCATGCGCAGCGTACCAAATGTTCTGCGTATGCGCATGCCAGTTGCTAACAACAGATAATTATAGGTCAAGCCATGACCTCTACACAGCGTGACTTCTTATAGTTACAGTGAAGAGGCCAATCCGTGGTGATTCATAGGCGAGTTGGTAAAGAAATTGGGTTTGATGGTAATGTTGCAGGCTCGGAACCCATATTAGCTCACGATTTTTTTTGGAGGGGAGGGGGTTACTGGTAGAGTTAGGGTGTGGTATTAAGTGGGGCTTCTGTTGTCATGTTCAAGTTTAAACCTCTCTTATGATACCTTTTTACCCACCTGTGAATGACGGACGATCTGTATCCTAACCTGTTGGTCAGTGTTGCGTTCATCTCTCCCTCTGTGTGTGTGTGTGCGTGTGTGTTTTGTTTTCATTGGAGTGTCTGTGTGCCTCGTTCACGCGAAGTGTGCATGAAAGGTGTTCTCGCGAGTTAAAAATCTACATTTATAATAATAATAATAATTTCAAGCCTGTGTCTTTGCTCTAAACGGGATGAAAGGTGGCCTGCGCATGCGGGTCCGGGCTGGGGCAGAACTCGACTGAGAAAAAGAATTTCGCCCTCGGGCCAGCATGGGTGGCTTGCACGGGCGCCGGTCTCGCCTGTTTTATAACGTAAACGTGTAAACGTGTAAACGTGCATGTAAAATACAGAGGATTAACGGACCTTACGATCAGGTCAGATACTGAAGCTCATGCAAGCCATCCCTGGCATCTGCCATTCATTGTTGAATCCGCTGTTGTTCGATAGGTCCTTTGCGGCAGGGATTCGGTAAGCCGGAAAATTGCACCAAGGGACTTCGATTCAATGCGCTTTGCGCTGTGCTCACTCAACATCATGATACCATAACAAAACGGGATGACGACAGAGAAACAGTGATGTAGGAGAGTGCTGAACCTATTTCTGTGAGCGTTACGGACAGCCAGGTTGATTATGGTGGGAGATGCTGAGAGGATGTCATCTCATAGCTCCACCCACTCTCAGAGTTTGACACTAGCTCGGTTTTTCCTCAGATCCCATGCCAGCAGATACCATAACTTGTCACAAAAATTATTTGCCATAACCAAGCTTTCCTGAGACGGAGAATAAAATCTGCGTGGAAAATACCGGTGGAACCACTTAAAACCACTTAAAACGATGTACATATATAGAAGTCTACATCGGAAATGTTATGCAGTCTAAGCCTATTGACATGTTATAGATCCTCTCAGATGAAGGTGAGGACTGATGTAGGAGGAAGCAAAAGGGGAGAGGCAACGAACATAGGGGAGTGGAAATGAGATTTTTGCTGCCTCAGACTCTAGTGAGTTGCGGTTGTCGTCATGGAGTTAGGTTGTCGTCATGGAGTTAGGTTGTCATCATAGTTACGCTTGTTGTCATCATAGTTACGCTTGTTGTCATCATTGAGTTACGGTTGTTGTCATCATAGAGTCACGGTTGTTGTCATCGTAGTCATGTGTTAAATCTCATCGTTAGCTAGGTTTGTTTGCAGTCTCCTCTTTGCGCTGGGGAGGCTGGGTGGGTGTTTATTGCTTAACGTCCAGCCGCAAACGAGGTGCATATCAGGACGGTGTTGCTTAGACAAAGCTTACGTGCTGCCACATGTGGGACTGATGTCACAACACGGGCCTCAGTCCCACCCAGTCACATTATACTGACACCGGGCGGTGATTTGTTTTACAACAGCCAGCATGGCGTCTTGTACAGTCTTGGCTAGTAATACCTCGTGGTCGCGGTAAAAGCACAACCAAACTTAAACCTCTCTATAGCAGTTGTAGAGTGACAAAAGGGGTGTGTGTGTGTGTGTGCGTGTGTGGTCTCTCACTGCGCAATAATTTATTATTCCAGTGTTAATATTAACCATTTTTCTGGAGCCCTGTCTTCTCTGCCTTTGAAGTCAAATGGATTTTTGTTCATTTCTTACCTCCCGCTGTTACCAAATCTCACAAGACGTGCAGCAGCGGTTGCATTACGTGCGAAGAATCCCATGTTGTTGCATAACGGATGTGGCGTTAAATCAAGATACTTGCTGCACATGAGCGGCACTCGTTCCTGCGTGTCGATAAGGTTGCCAGTTCGTGTGGCCACCGAGTGCACGGCACTACACGTGCGTGCATGCAGCAAGGTGTCGTGTTACGTAGAATTCCGCCTGAAAAAAAAAGATAAGCCACGGAGTTATTTGTTTGTAAGGAGAACGGTGATGATGTCGGGTTCTGTTCCTGTTCCCACCCCCTCCCTCATCTTTTTTATCCTCTGTCTTCATCCTTCCACTCACCCCACTCCTCTCGTAACCCGCCACCACCACAAACGTTCCTCCTCTGCCCATCAGTCTTTCAGTCTCTCCTCCCTCTCAATATCCGTCATGCCCCTCTCAACAGCTCGTGCGCATGCGCTTACTCCAGGTAAGCCGTTGCTTGGCAAGCGCAGGTAGTTCGTTTTAATCTCTTCTGTCTCTACTTTTATCTTGTGCAGTGGAAACTATTCATTCTCCCAACTACTGAAGACAACATTGTTTCTTTGGTTCGGTAGTCTCGAATTTAGCTGGATGTTATAGATATATCCGTTACGATTCTGTCTCTCCTCAGCTTTCAGGATTTCTTTGGTGTTTTTGGTTTTGTTTTGGTTTGTTTTGCTGTGCTTTTATTCTATTTTCTTTTGCTTCTTGATCGTTTTAGGCATGTTCAGTAAAGCAGACAAGCAAGATCGGAACCTTTTGTTTACTTATTTGTGTGTGTGTGTGTAGGGTGTGTGTGTGTGTGTAGGGTGTGTGTGTGTGTGTAGGGTGTGTGTGTGTGTGTAGGGTGTGTGTGTGTTTAGGGTGTGTGTGTGTGTGTGTATAGGGGGTGTGTCTGATGACCTTATTGGTGTGTGCATTAATAAAAGGATTAAAACAAGCGACTGCATTCAGGACACAACAAGAAAGACAAATTAAGAAAAGACACTGATCCAGAGATCAGTGTGACTAGCATTCCTCTGTATGGTGCATACTACTCTACTGTATATGTTGCTTTGATCATACCACATACCACAACCAGAACAGGATTAAAACAAGCCACTGCATTCAAAACATAAGCAACACAAATAAATAAGAAAAGACACTTATCTGTGGATCAGAATGACTACCATGCCACTGTATGGTACACCCTACTGTATATGTAGCTTTTATCATACCACACCTCCTACCACAAGCAGAAGAGGATTAATAAAGTAGCGAGATAACCATTTAAACCTTCGTGCTGGTGTCGGCATAAGACATCTCGACCACAAGGGACGCAACTCTAGAAGCACGAGTTGCTTCCCTCAGCTAGGCAGAGAAGGAATGAAGTATCTGTATATGTAACGTCTGTGCCGTAATGCAACGAGTAGCCGATGGGTGTGAAGCAACAGCAAAAGCCGACCCCCCCCCCCATTCCCCTTCCCAGATACTGGCAAGTATTATTATGCTGCAGCTGTGTTCATAATATTTCGTTTTTCATCTTTCACACACTCATACAAGAAACCAAAATATTTTTATCATCCACTTGGGATAAGAGCGTCCCATCCTGGTAAAGTTGCCTTGTGCTAGTACAGGAAAAGGAAAAGAAAGGCAATGAACACAATTGTTAATTTGGAAGATGAATAATTCGCAACGCAGACAGCCGTTCGCGATGGACGGGGTTTCAGTTTTAGCGCAAGTTGGTCTTGTTTCCTAGGTGCCGAGTGTGGACAGTGGAACTAGGCTGCAACGTAACGGCTCTGCTTGTGGAGTACAGTGTCTGACGTGGTCACCTATAGTTTCATTCGCCATTGGACTGGGTTGTATAGGCATTGGACATCGCATCTCTTTTCCGCCTCAAAATTCGCGCGTCACCATACAAACAGGCTTTGAGATCACTTTGACGAAACTTCATGCAGCTCTGCCCTTGAGTCTTGAAAACTTGTCCCTGTACGTACTGCTTAATCCAGCCCCTTGAAGGAAGCTGAGGTGCTATGGGGGAGGGGGGAGACATAGGTTGTGTAGCACCAAACATTCGCAAACGCAGCTAAATATTTTCTTTTGCCATGCCAACCCTCGTAGCGCCTCTTCTTTCGGTAGGCTGCTGTCAGCGACTTAACCAGCAATACGTGCAGCTTGCCTCGCTGGTGGCAGTCTTTAGGGTTCTGACGCCGTAAGGCTGACTCGCAGGTAGAAATGTAGACTTTTTTTAATGAAACAACCCAACTCCACTACCTCGGTTACCTGCAACGGCTTTTTTTTTGGGGGGGGGGAGAGGGATTCATCATGGGAATGTGTAACAGACAAAAAAGATTATCTCCTTCGAAAGTCGCATACAAACTCTACGGGGCTTTTAGACAGTTCGATTGTTCGATCGATGAAACTGATCGTGGATGCAAGGACAGATGTCCCGTCGTCATGGCAACGTTTACCCTAGCGAGCATCCATCAGCCCGTGACTCGGCTTCCCTTGTCGTTGTCGTCGTCGCAGCTATAAATAATTGCTGTGCTGTTGCGACCGTCGCCTGCGTGTGTTGTGACGGCTAGCGGGAGGTAGGGACAGAGGGGGGAAGGAGGTGTTGAATTCGTAATGTCCTGCTTAGTTCCCCAGTTAACCTTTTTTCTCCTTCCTGCCAGACAAGTGGCTCGCGCTGGCACGCCCCTGCACTTGCCTTCCCCCAGCATTGTAGGTTGACATTGTCCTTTCAAACGCCAGTCAAGATCATGTGACAGTCGATCATGTTCTAGTACTATAAAAGCTGGAAACTGCCCAGAGCCGCGTGTCCGGGCAGCGTAGTCCATATATGCTTCAGCTTTGTGACAGTGGATAGCCATTATCCCTTTCATTAATTATTTGCTTATTTACCAGAGATAAAATTCCGTTTGAGCAGCGAGGCTTAATAAATTAAACAACGAAACGTCCAGCGAGCGATTGTTTTAATATATTTATATATATTTAATATATATTATTTATTATCGGAGAAACTATCTTTGGCGCGCTGGCATATTAGATGAATACTAAGGACCATTAGGAAAGCTACTTTGCAGCTGCAAAAGCCAGGAAGACGAAGAAAAATCCCTTTCGCCTCCTTGAGCACTTTGTCAGAAAGCAGCGGGCCTTTTTCTCATCTGCGCAGCCCAAGAACGAAAATTATTCTATGAACCTTTTCGTAATGAGGCATGCGCAAGATGTTGGTTCATCGCGCTTAGTGCTGTAAAGAAACTTCCGGTCGCTGTGTTTTTGTATATGCTTTGCAAACGACATACAATATAAAACCCTGTTCAAGTGTTGTAGGTGCAGTTTAAAGTTAATTCCAAACATAGTGTGAGAAGCATCTACAGTCGCAACTCCAGAGTTTTCGAGATATTGTCATATCTGTTGGGGCTATACAGTTTATGGAGTATTTTCTTCTGAAAATACAGAGTACTGGAGCCGTGTAATCGCCCCTACTGCTTGCAGCTGCTTTGCCTGACTCATTCTTAGATTTTATTAAGCATCTAAGACTTGTTACTTTTAAATTCACAGTTTTTGCAGAATTTACAAGAACGTCTTTTGTCCTTCTCTAATGTCCCATTGTTATCGGCAACAACAGCGGCTCACGTCGTCTGGGATTCATTATTTGGCGACAACTGTAATCATATTGCTGGTCCCAGGTTTTGTCTTTGACAGTGAATCGATGGCAATAATTAAGACGAAAGTATGAACAGGTGTACTGAAACTGGAGACTGTATTTCTAGACAGAAATAGTGATGAGAACAGGTACATGTGGTACCGTCTGCCTTTACACCCGCTCACGTGTGATGCTGCCGGCAACGATCGGGGTACCGCGTTGCATGTTGGGAAATATGTCGTGGACCAGGGAGAGTGGGGTGGATGTTTGATGTGTTGGAAATGGGCTGTGTGTTTGTGAGGGTGGGCACCACCCTGTCCCGCGAACCCAGTTCATGGCGACAGTGACAGATGCTCCAAATGCTGTTTCAAGATAACAGTGTTTGAAGAGAGATGTTTTTTTTCCGGCGCTCGTGTGGTGAGCTGTGCTGGTGGTGGTGCGTAGGCGCGTGCACGTGCAGGCTTTTTGCAAGAAAGAAAGTTTAGCAGATACGAGACTTGAGCTCAACGGGGTGGCAGTTAAGTTTTGATTTGTCAAGACTCGAAGTTCCCTAACGACACAAAGTTAGGAGTAGATCGCGATACCATCTGCTGCTGGGTATGGAGGTCTGCAGACAACAACAACGACGGAAAACACAGCCTATGTTGGCATGCCCATCAGCGGGCAGGCGGGACACAGAGGCAACCAAAGGGCAAGGTAATAGCAGTGGGGCTTGGGACACGCCCCTGGGACGCAGCCTCTGGCCGTTCAGCTCGCCTTCCGCACGTGCAGATGGCGGATGGTTAGGGCAGTGGTGACGTCACGTCCGCGTCACATCCGCTCTTCTATTTAGCGTCCACCAAGGTGAGAATTTCCGCAGTTTCTTGCGACACGTGCATGCTGGTGCGTGCGTGCTGACACTACCGGCTGGCGTCGAAAAACGGTTTACGGTTCGTGCCAAGCCTGCCAGAGGAAACGGTGCTGCAGGTGTTTGTTGCAAACCAGCAGGAATTATATTTCAGGCTCAGAGGAACGGTATTACGGGGTTGCAAGTGTCGGCTGCAGGCTCACAAGGATTTATCACAGGTCCAGATGTGTTTATTACAACTCGAGGGAATTCTGTCACTGGTCCGCATGTGTTTATTAAAAATCCGCAGGATTCATACGACCAATTCTTTTGTTTACTAGCCTGTAGGATTTTTGCGATAGGGAGACGTAAGTTTGATTAGAAACCGGGAGCTTTGTTCAAATCCCACACGAATTTTGTTGCAGGCACAAGTGAGTTCGTTACAGGCTTGCTGGAACCTGCTATAGACAACGGATATTTAAATGTACTTTGAAAACCAAGCGATAATCAGTATTTCAGACGACAGCATAATTTGAAACAATTTGGGATTTGGGATTATTAGGGTGACTTTCACTTTCTTGAAAATGCAACATTCAGAATCCAAATCAGGTATCTTCCCTTCAGAGATTCAGTAATCCTTCAGGAGTTTTCCAGGCAGTACTGTTGGACACGTATAAGTGTTTTCACCTCACTAATTTCTGTTAAGTGCAAATTTTTCCCTCTGATAAACAAATTTTTGTCATATCCTCAAATTTAATTGGTAATTTTAGTTAGATCTGCTTGCTTTGAAAAGAAAACCAGCTCGTTAAAGCGTGCCCGACGGAAATGGAAAGATTGGCTTGGAAGCCATACAGTATTTTTAAATAAAGGATTTGAAAGGGGGAACAAATAAAAACCGAAGAAACTCGTCTGGGAAGTTAAGTTCTCAGCTGATTTACCCTAAATTTGCGAGGCTCAAACTTCAGTCAAAGATGAGGCGTCTTAGACACCTTTTTTTCACCTGTCGCTTATTGGTACAGGACAGGGAACGCTGTGCAGAAGACGATTACCATTATTGGTAAAGGACAGGGAACGCTGTGTAGAAGACGATTACCATTATTGGTACAGGACAGGGAACCCTGTGTAGAAGACGATTACCATGATTGGTACAGGACAGGGAACCCTGTGTAGAAGACGATTACCATTATTGGTACAGGACAGGGAACCCTGTGTAGAAGACGATTACCATTATTGGTACAGTACAGGGAACGCTGTGTAGAAGACGATTACCATTATTGGTACAGGACAGGGAACCCTGTGTAGAAGACGATTACCATTATTGGTACAGGACAGGGAACGCTGTGTAGAAGACGATTACCATTATTGGATGAGCAAATTTTGGTCTGGCGGTGACTAAATGTTGCCAAGTACGCTTATAAAAATTTTAAAAATATTGTAGTTTTCATACAGAGTGAAAAAAACCCCCGAATAGCAACACGAAACAGTTTAGGCTCATAGGTACGGGTGAGCTGGTAGCATACAATTATTAGCACCGGAACCCGGGCATATTTTTTAATTTGTGAATGTGTAATATTATAAGCGTATATATACATGTACCCTACATATACATACCCACCTGGCAGATGTCATGCCTAACAACCAAAGCAGCTGTCAGCGATTGTAGATTTGTCCTTGTTCAAACACGTCAGTAAGGTTGTGCGTGATTCTACTGGGGCAGTCTGGCGAAGTCGCCGCGGCCAGTACGTTAGTGCACCGCGTCACCGCTTTCCAGCTGGTCTCTGGTGGCACGTGGCAGCAACCGCGGCAAACTCTGATGGTTCGATGGGCACAGGTAGACTGCCGCAACGTACCATGGCGTCAACGCGCCGCGCCACCTGTCGAGGTGTTATTGTCATCATACCTGTCGTATCGATCAGTTCCGGAGTTTAAAAAAAAACCCTGCACTGAACTTGCTAACAGACAATGGTTGACCCGAAGTCCTCGACACCTTTCGATTGGTCCTTCGCCACAGGCTAGACCAGGATGGGGCTAATATAGATTTTTTGGTTTGATTTTTATTTCCGTTAAGCGCGTTTAAACAGACCTGAACACAACTGCGGTACATTTATAGTGAACGGATGCCGATATAATAGTGTCTAAAAATGTCAAGCGTAGTAAATTTCAACGCAAGTAATTAACTGTTTTTTGAAACAAATTGGGACTTGTTTTTTCCGCTTCGTTTTGTCTTGTCAACTGTTGCCCATCCAATGCACGAAAGACACTTAAAATTTCATATGTACGTATTCCCCCCCCCCCCAAAAAAAAATACAAAACAAAAGAAAACTATTGCTTGTCGGCGCACCAGAATGCTCTGAAGGTAATAAAATTGACAATGACTGACTGACTGACTGGTTGGCAGGCTACTTTCAAAATTGATTGGCTTACTGGGGTTGAAATAAGGATAACTGCGGCACCTGCAGGTGTAACGTTCAGTATTTAGATACGCATGGCACAAAACTGGTTTCCCTCTTCCTGTCAGAGTTTTACCGTGCATTGAAGCAGAGAGTGCGTTTGTTTGGTGCGCAAAGATTTCACTGGTTCAGCTTCTGTCTTTGCAGCGTCGCAGAACAGCGAGAAGAAAGTTTTCGAGTCGAGAAAGAACTAACGCTGTTTCAAAGCGTCCCGCTGCGGTACATCTCTCGACAGCGAGTGGAATGAAAAGAGCGGAAAATCCGGAGTGAAAACAAAAGGAAGGGGAGGAAAAAAATCTATCAGCCGCTGTAGCACGCACGCACGCACGCTGAATGAACAGCGAAGGTGTAGTCGGGTGACGAGTGAATGAAAGTAAAAGGCCGGAGGAACGAGGTCAGAGCGCCAGACTGTAATTGACGTGCGTGACACGAGATGGCAGCACGTTCTGCTCACAACCTTGTGGATGAGAATGATGTCGTCATTGTGCGGCGTACCCGAGGTAACTCTTTTTCTCTTTCTCCCACTCTTTCCTTCGCAACACTGCACGTCAATGTGGGTTTACGCTGGCAGAGCATGCGTCCCGCGTACATGTAAAACTTGAAATTATGCCAGACGAGCGTTTCCTCGTAACGTAAACTTACATTTTCTCGCAGTGCACCTTCACGTTTTCCTTTCCTATACAGCCTTTCTCTTTCTTTTTTTCCCCCTTTCTTTCGCATTGTTATCTCTTCTTCCTTCGTGACGCAATTTTGCAGCTATGTGACGTAGTCATGCGCAATGGCTTCGTTAGGATGTGCAGCTTGTCAAGAGAGCACTTTCTGACATCATATCGTCTGCTTGTCATCGTCGCTGTCCACAGAGGGTTCTAGGACTCTTTAATCCTGTTGAAAAAAATTACAATTTGAAAGCGCCTCCAAACACGAGAAACCTATCAGTTAGTTGCACGCTGTTTGATGGGCGTTTCCTGTGCGTACAGAGTTGTAGCAAGGCTGGTAAACTGTTTGCGAATAAGTTCGTTCAGTTGATTCTGCCTGCCTCTTAAAAACATCTGTTCTCGTCGATCGGCTTTCATGCGCGAATATTTTACTATCGATTGTACAATACAACGTCTTCTGTCAGAGTCACGATAGGCGTTTGCACAAGCCCTTTTGTGGCCGACCTTTTGCGCAAGAATTTTGTGATCGAAAGTTTAAAAACGTCTTTGTTTGATGTGTACTTGCCTATGAATCAGCCTGCTGTCTCTCGCTCCGAGTGTCTGGGTGGGTGTGTCCTTGTGGAGGTGGATGGAGATGATTGTAGCTCTTGTCGTATTTCATACAGACCTTCCGAGTTGTAAAAACTCGCCTTAGATTTTAGGCCCGCTGTAGTTTTGTGTTGCAAGACAATGCTGTGAACGTCAACAAGAACTGAAGCTGGTCCGCGCCGGCTAAAAACACGCGTTTCAACTTCCCAGTCCCGCAACAACATCTGGGTGTGTTTCGGATAGAAAGGCAACGGTCTGGTGAATCCTTTGAACTAGTTTCACGTCCCCAAATTGCAATGAGCTGTCAGGGATCGTGGCAAGAACTGATCATTGTTGGCTGTATCTCGTCCAGCGAATAGGGCGGTTGTTGTGTTTACATACTGGCACATAAAGCTCTGGAAATGTGACGTAACGTATCTGCAAAGCGCAGCATCAGACTTGCTGCTGTGCGGACGTTTCCAGCGACTTCTGCCATAGACACGCACTCACGCGAACACACACACACAAACACACACAGGGGCGCGCGCGCATACATACACATGCGCACAACTATCGAAACTCTGGGGACAAAGGGATGTGAAATAATGGGACAGTGAATGAACCTCAAGGGAGCAGTGCACAGGTGTGCAAACAGTAGGTGGGCAGATACCTGTGGAGCTCGCATGCGTTCCGCGCTGTTGCTTATTGCCAGAAGGCACTTAAGCATGTGACTTTTTACTTCCGCGCGCACAGTAAAGAGACAAAGAAACCACGTCAGAAGCAGTTATCTGTAAGCGTATCCGTGTAGATACATTCAGGCGTATTTGTTCCAAGCTGATGCTGTCTGCAAGAGGTGGGGGGGGGGAGATGCAAGATTGTCTCCGTCTCTTCCCAGAACCAAAGCAACGTGCGTTTCAGGCAGTTTTAAACATCACACAAGCCGACGTGTTTCTGTAGCAACAAGTTTGTTTTGATCGCCTACGAAACCGACAGCATCTCTTGCAATTTTCTTAACTATATGGGCGTTTCCGGTTATCTAATGAACGCAAAACATGATTTGGATTTTTTTAAAAGCACGGTTTATATGTTTCTTGCTTTGCTGGGTTTCTTCTAACACTACAATAGGCAGTCGCGTCTGTGCGTTCTTTCTGTCTTTTACTGTACGCTGAGTGGACAAGGTATCGTGATTCTTTTTAGAAGCCTTCTAGGATAAGTACTGCATCTGTCAGCTAAGTATTTCTACCCAAACCTTTGTAAACAGATGACACACAACCAAATTCCTTCTAAGCAAGGGTTACTAAAAATTAGTTTGATGTTCTCGGAAGCTTCGGGCCTTTTCTTCTTTTGGGGGGTAGGTGGGTGGGCAAAGAACCTATTGCTTACTTGCGCTTCTGCTTCCAGTTAAGCTACTTTAAAATCAAAAGCCTACTTATCCACTTAAAAATACTGGCGACTGCGGCCGGGTGGAGATAACCGTCTGCACTGACAACATGATGGAATGGGCACGTCTGAGCCAGAACTTAAGAGATTACATTTCCGAACAAGGGCAGAATGCGGGGCGTGGGGGGGGGGG
>SMGT01003380.1:339544-396096 GCA_004794575.1 Lanistes nyassanus
GGGTGGGTTGCGCGCATGCATGCATATTCAGACGCAGGTGCGACTTGTTTGCCTTAAGCCCGTCTCACACAGTGTAGATTCGAATGTAGGTTGTGATCAAGGACTCGTCTAGCCTTCTGAAGACAGGGTTTCTTCTGATCTGAAAACTTTTCATTAATATTCACGTAGACACTGTAGCGAAACGGGCGGACGCGTAAGAGATCTGGTCCGATTTTGACGAAATAGAATTATTTTTGGAATGCATACGGTGGGAATGGTTCTTTGTCGTTCACACGTTTCGCTACAGTTCGACGAGCCGTATAAGTTTCCACTATAAAACTTGGATGCAGGCCTACCCACGAACTGGGAACCCTTACAGACACCTGGATGGCCTTTGGTGGAATCATTTCTGTTCTTTCAGACGAGGTTTGGTCCTGCAGTTTGTGCAGAGAGAGGAGCAGGTCTCGGTGTTGCCGCCCTTTACGCGGTATAATTTCAATGTAATCAAAGCAAGGTTGCAGGAAAGTCGCAGGAAACATCTAAATGACCGTAGAACCTGTGTACTTCGTGCAAGTGTCGCATCATCTCTGCGTGCGGAAAACGGGTTTAAACGTTTACTGCACAAAACGTTAGAACAGCTTCTACTCTAGAAAGCAGAAGCAAAGGTTCTTTGAAACCATTCAAGTTTGCCTCTGCATGTTAAATTATGCTCGGCTCACTTGTTCATCTTTTCAAGTTGACGGAAATATCCCGGTATGGAAAGGCGAAAGGAAACTTCCAGCCCCCCTGCACACCATGATTTGTACAATTTATAGCGATGAAGCCAGGACACCCCACGGCGTATCACACGTCTCATGTGGTCTTGCTCGAGATTTTTTTCTTGTGGGGGGAGGGCGGAGGTGCGGTGTGGTGGGGCCGTAAATCCATTCCTATCTTGTCGTGTTCTCCGATGCGCACCGACCGTCGGCCGTGCTGCTTATCGAGAACGCTTGCGAAAATGACAAAAATTACGACTTTCCGCGGGCGGGTTATCTTTCTTGCTCATTAATTATTCAGAAATTTCGGTCGTCAGAGGCTGGCGCCACTTTTCAGCTCGATGGTGTGGTCTCTCCCAGTTTGATTATGATTTACTGGCCGATTCTGCTCTCTCGAGACGATTTTTGGTGAACAGAGTGAGCTGATGCCGGCAAATGAAATTAGTTTTTGTTGGTAGGATGGAGGGGCGTGTGGGGGGAGGGGGGAAGTAAGGTGTGAGGCGTCATAGTGGCTCTGGCGGAACTGAGGCAGGGTACGTCACTGACAAATGAAAATTTTATTAGCACGACCCAGGAGCGCCAAGCGTATGGGTCAGCTTTATGAGGATGGACATTGTCTGCAGGCACTAAAGCGATGTACTGAAGTACAGAGGTTTTTTTTTATTTGTTCGGGTTTTGTTTTCCCGTTCTGAAGTTCTGAATTCTTTTCCCGTCATCCGCAGATATAGATCTTTGGTTCACAAGCTCCGTCCTTACCATAATAGTGTCCGATTGAAAAATTTTAAAAGATGCGTAGATTATCAAAATTACATGCATAGACTGGTATTAATAAAAGCGAGTTAACTTGTTCACGAAACTTTCATACGTGGAGATATTTTGTGGTCATAGGATATCTCTTGAAGCGTCCAATAAAAGGGATTGAATTTTCTTCGCACATATATGACCCGTTTCCGCTCTGTGGGACCGCAGACTGCATGTTACAACATTAGTGAAGTTCCTTTTGCCTGCTCGGGTTAGATCGAATCTGAGCTTCAAACATGCTCCGAACTAGACTAATTTTCGTACTGGGACAGGACGGCAACCTCCTGAAGGTGATATTTGATTTACCAAGGCTTCTCACTTGTTTCCGCTCCTCGTGCACTTGTACTTAAAAGTACTTGATATTGTACTTTCTGAATAGAAGCTTTTAAAAACGACGCACTTTCATTACACACCTCCGATCTATCAATGGCTTTTATTTATAAAGGTCTACTCGCTAAAGAGATCATATAGATACGCTTCCGAGATTTTCTGTTCCTGCTTGTATATGGCCGCTGTTGTTTTTTTTAAAAATCACCTTAACTCTTCAAGGTCGACATCGGCAAGTTTTCAGCGAGATTATCATCAATTTTTAACAGATGCTGGATTCGATTAGGAAATCAGTTACCGATTTTCTTCTAAGTTATACGAAAACGTCTCGTCTTTAAGAATGGTAGTTTCTAATTGATAACATGCTCACGATATGGTCATAAGCCCAATTTCGACATCGTTAATGTGGGGAGTATGCTTTCATTCTCCAGCCACACAGAGTGTGGTGGTGGTGGGGGTAGACCAAGTTCAAGTCACTCGAATATGTTTTTCTCCTGATTTCCACCATCCTCAAACGCCTCAGGGGTCTAACCGTTAAGGAGTTCGGATCCCAGCCGGGAGGTCGTTGGTTCTTCTTGGACGGAGTCATAACTAGACTTAAAATTGGCAACCTTCTAGCTACCCTGCCCGACGCCTGGCACTACAGGGAACAGTACTAGGACTGGTTGGCCCGGTGTCAGTATCATGTGACTGGGTGGGACTGAGGCGCGTGCTGCGACAGCAGTCCCACGTGTGTCTAAACAACATCGTCCTGATATATACCTAGTTAAGCAACAGAAACCAAACCCCCGCCCCCGAATGAGGTTTGATTACATAATTACAACATAACAGATCCTTCTCATAGCATCAGAATTGTACAATAATATTCAAGAACAAAGTGATATGTAAAACGTTTTATATGTTTGTATAAGCATACATTAAAAACAAAGCATATATTAGTGAACACAATCGGTCTATCAAAAGTTATTACTTCACACAACTCTTCTTGTATTTGTCGCTGCAAAACAACAGGACTGGTATCAAGTTTAAGTAGCGGTGGCGTACGTGCACTTATTTTTCCAATCACAAGGAAAGTGCAACCTGCATCATACAAATGATTTTTAAAACTTAAGCCACAAAAAAGTGTCTCCTACTATCACAATACGTGCATTTCAAAACTAACAAAAGTCAGCTTTTCGTCAAATTTCAATGCAGTAAGCCTGCTTGCTTTGGCAAATTACAGTAGCCAGAGCTTTGGCATGGGCCTTTATAAACGGACGAATGAGCGACCTTGTTCGCGTGACTTGACTGTGTGCACGCAAGGATGTACATTCGTCCAGTTAATATTTCCTTAAGGAGTTTACCCGCTTCATTAACAAATCTCGTATTATTTTGTTTGGGGGGGGGGGGAAGGGACAGATAGGGAGAGATGGGATCAGTTTATATACGTTTGTTCGGTAATTATCTTCCAATGACATATTTGTTTTCAAAGTTAGAATTTTACTTTTCTGTGGTTTTTGGTAATTTTTTCCCCTTCCTTCCAGAAATTCGAGAGCTGTTCAGATCATTTGACAAAAACCACGACAACACCATCTGTGCGGGAGAACTGGGGAAAGTGCTGCGATGTCTGGGCATGAACGTGTCAGAGACAGACGTACAGCAGATTATCAAGGAGCTGGATAAAAACCGTCAGTTTTGTTGAGAAATTATCGTCTGATTACGACTGTTTTTCGCATATTATTGTAAATGACGAACGGTGTCTTTAAGACCTTACAGATGACGTCCCGCTGACATATACCCCTTTTCATTAACAAATGTCAAAAGTCTCCAGTCTAAAAGAAATCGCTCAGAATAATTTAAGTATTGCGCTGCATCTCCCCGCCCCCTGGTTTATACCGCACAATTAGAGTGGGGCCCATACTGAACAATCATTTCGAAAGAAATTTACTTCTTAGCGTCCTTAAGGATGCAGATGCGATCACGCGACCTGATCGGCTCTGGATACTCAATCGGATGCAATTCTGTTCGTCTCATCAAGGGTTACATAGGCTACATTTCTCGAAATCGAAAGCCTTCAACATCATAAAATGAGGTTAAAAAGTAAGCACCATAATGCTGTGGAATGGTAAGTAGTGAATATTAAAAAACGGCTTCAACGCTTCATTAAAAACTTTCGGATGTATGTATGTACGACCCGTAACACATGGGATATAACCAAGACAGGAAGGGTCGGTCCGCATCTCGGTTTTGGCACACCTAGTTCGTGTGTGGACGTGACGCCCGGTCATGGGCTGAGATAGAGGGTTCTCTCGATTGTGTCGAACCACTGTTACCCCCCCTCCCACGCGCGCACGCACCGCATCACTACTCCTGTGCATGCGCGGTAACCTCTTGGATGTCCCCTTGCAGGCAACGGCAAGATCGAGTACAAGGAGTTCAAGGCCTTCATGCAGGAGGAAATGCGGAAGTCAGAGGAGCCGGCGGAACAGGAGAAGGCCGTGCGCATGGCTTTCCGCGTCTTCGACCAAAACGGCGACGGGTTCATCGACGTCAAGGAACTCAAGAACGCCATGAAGAACCTGGGCGAACCGCTGACGGACAAGGAGCTGGCGGACATGATGAAGGAGGCGGACATGGACAAGGACGGCAAGATCAACTACGAGGGTTCGTATCACGTGACGGAGGGAGGGCTCAGGCGAATGGTCGCTACAGTGAGTGGGTGGACGGAGGTCGAAGCAGATGAAAATGATAGGCAGTGTGTGGTACGAGAGGTGGACGAGTTTCGAGTGCGGCAGGCGAGTGCTGTCAAAGAGTGGAAAGGTGGGGAGATCAAATGGAAGGCGATGAATGATGGGTGGGCTGCTGACATGGAAGCAGTTGAAAAGATTATGCTGTACGAGGATTGGGACTTGGATGGATGGCAGATAACTGGACTCTACAAAAGGAGTGGGACGGTTAAACAGTGGCAGACGAACGGACGCTACAGCAATAATGGACAGCTTTGGTATTGGAATGCGACCTAAAAGCGCGACGAACACGTACCAATGTCTTTTTCTTGGGTTCTTTTTCCAGAGTTTATTCGAGTATGGATCAAGTCCGGGAAGAAAAAATAGGGACTAACGCAAATGTTGTCGTGTGTATGTGTGCCTTCCGCCACCCCGCCGCCCCCCTCCCCCTACACACAGCCCCACGCCAGGCTGTCTGGGATCGGGCGTCATGCGCTTCCGGTCTGGAAATCGTCGGCCTGCTCGTAACCCACCCTTGCGCTACATCATCTTCCAGGTGTTCATCCCCCACCCACACGCCCAGGTGCTACACGAGATTACTACCAGGTGAACGGCGAACTGGAGAGCAACAAAACCACGTGACTCAGGAATCTGGCCGCCTCCCCAACCTGTTCAGTGTGCATAATTGTCTACCCTGGCTGCTAAACGTCAACTCGAAAAACATTTTATTGCATCTTTCTACCGTCGATGCCTCCATGTGGCATACCTGTGCTTGGTGTGTGCGTGTGTCCATTACGGGAAGGACTGTCACGCTCGCTGGAGTGTCGACTATCTTTTATAAAACGCGCGAGCGGTCGATGTGGTGTCGTCGCTGGTTCTTGTACGGCAGTCTGCCAGCAAAATTGTCATTGTGCCTTTTTTTTTTGCATGTGTCACTCTTCCAAGAAAATAAACCCATTTAAAAATATTTTGGAGGCTGGGAGTACAAAGAAAAATTTAGCAAAATCAGTTTAACAAAAAAACCCAAATTCACGATACAACCCCGCGAGTCGCAATTCACAACCTTGCTTAATATCACCGTAGGGTGGCCACCCCTACAAGTTCGGCGTCCATCACCTATTAATGGTCAGAAAGCTGCTGCTCGATACAGTTTAGCCAGCGAGGAGGTCAAGATGTGGCTAACTTTTGCATCAGCAGCGCAATCTCTCATCCAGGGCATCTTCATCGTCCATGGGGAAAATTTTCACCAGGCGGAGACATTTTTCGCAGATGCTCGTATGTTGACCAAAAGTTTGGCTTCCTCTCACCTCAGTCCAACAAACTCGTGGAAGCGTTTCATCTGCTGAAGAACTCGTCCATACAGAAGGAAAACCCGTAACCCTGTGCCGAAGTCGAAGTTTCGCCCATCTGGTGCCTGAAACTCGCCAGACGTGCACGCCCCCACCAAGGCAGATCCTCACATTGTATCCCCGGCCGCGGAAACGTGGTGGCGAATTTTCGCCCACCTGCAACTTGAATCCACGCTGGACGGGGGGCCACGTTCGCCCCCAGATGCTCGCACGCGGATTTTGTCTGTACCTTCTCGTCCACCCTTTACTGCGCACCAAATATGGATTAATCGTATCAGAGGAAGCGAGGATATCTTGCACAAATACCGAGAATCAGCGTTTCCTCTTTTACGCAAACCTACATTTTCGCGCAGTGTTGCTCGCTGTCCAAGTCTGTGGCCGCCATTACCGCTCGCCAATCTGCTGCCTGATCCAGTTGACAGACGTGGAGACGCGGGCGAACCTGTTGGCCATCAGGAGGGGGGTGTACTGTCCACACGGCGTGCTTCCACGACTCATGACCCCCGCCAACACCCAGCGCTGGCTGCTGGAAAGGCACATGAGAGGCCCTCCGCTGTCACCCTGGTCAAACACAAAATCTCAGTCTGCGCATGCCCAGAAAAACATTCACGTATATCATCCTAGCATGTACTACCCACTGGCACGCATGTCCAACGACAACAAAGATTTCACAGACACCGAGTAATCAGCAGATGAAAGGCGTATGATCCCGCAAGAATGATGTGCAAGCAAGGAGTTCGTTGCGCGTTATAGCTTGATTTTGCGGAAAACCATACCACCAGTGGGTTGGCATTTTCATCTACTAGAAAGGATGGACGATGATTCCAGATTAATCTTTGTGCAGCGGTTAAATCTTCGTCCTGTCATTGATCGTCACTGTTAGACGTCCCCTGACAGACAAAAGTGGTCATCTCCTAACTGGCGTCGACTGACCAAGCTGCAAGACCTCATCTCGTTAGTAAAATAATTTAATTGGCTCTTCACTTACACCAATGACACACAGGCCCGGTTGATTCTTGCCAACTTTTGTAGTAGAGTAATACCGCAGAGTAATATGCTTTCATAATTTACAGGTTTGGTTTGCAGCGAAATTTAGCTAACTACCAAATCATTCGTGGTTATAAAACCTAGCCACCTTGACAGAGGCGTCCCGGCTCATGCTGATTCTCGTCTTTAGAGTTCTTTTCGCCATTTCACTAAAGAGAAATTTTTAGAAATCGACAAATCACACGTAATCGTCTCTTGATCACTAACAGCACTCCAAACTCTAATCTTGAACAAACCCTAATCCCTCCCATAACGCTTCCCTTTGAACCCCTCCCAAAATCGAAACAAGCATAATCTGTCATAACATGGATAAGCACTGAAAAAAGAATGAAGAAACCGTACCGGGATCCAAACCTTCTTTAAAAGCAAAAGCAAACCGTCTATACACTAGACCACGCAGGGTTCTGGAAAAAGCTGTACATTTTTAGCAATTTAATCATTTTTTTCTGCGGAAACAAATTAGTGGCCAAGAACCATCGTGTGGAAGATAAATTAACTCCCCTGGTTAGGTAGGTCACTCGCAGCTTAAGCGTTACTCGGTGCGGCACCCACCTGGCAACCAGACGGCACGCCGAAATAGCCAGCGCAGATGGTGGAGTTGAGGTTGACGGCTGTCTCCGTCGGCACCGTGTTGCGAGCACACCGTGCGTCGCTCCAGACTTGCAGCCGCGTGTCGCGCAGCAGGTCCACCGACACCGCCACTGGGATACACAGAAGCAGTCACCAAATAACAATCTTTCTGTTCTTTATTCGTTTCTCTTCACTTCTCTCCCTACCCTTTCCTTTCCATCTTTCTCGCCGTGTGAGCGCCTCTGGCAGCTCCAAGGTCACAAGTGCGACAGACCTCAGGGCAGCTGTTAACGCTTCATGGAGGAGCCTGGGAGGTACTTCAATGGTAACATCAGCGCCGTTGATAATTTCCACAAGCGAAGCGTTTAGTTTAACGGCTTTATGGATACACTGTATCTCCCTATAATTCTGTTCTTGATCTCGTTTAGTTGAAAGAAGTGCTGTCTAATAACTGCTGACTGGACACACCAGGTGTTACGAACAAAATCTGATGCAGCCGATTTTCAATTGAAAAAAAATTCAGACCCAGTGTGGCCTAGATCTAAGATGAAGTTTGTCCCGGACCCTGATGAGCACAACTCGGTTTTGATTTCTCACTGATACCAAGACTGGGACGAAAAAGGACCCCCCACAACCCCATCCCAGCAGGAAAAATAATCTGGATTGAGAAGTATACACTTTGCGTCAAACTCAAGGTGAAGGAGCAAGTCTCAACAAAATGCGACCCAAATATTTTGGTCTTTACAGCGCTGTTCGTAAACACGAAAACAGTAACCATATCGATATTAAATCATTCACCTTGACCAGCATTCGTGAAGCCCCAGCCAGCCAAGTAGCAAATGGAGCCATCTGGAGTTGCCTGCAGGGAATGGGGAAGACACGCGGGCTGAATGTAATCCGTGAACATCACTGGCACCGAGAGCTTCACGAGGGCCACGTCCCAGTCTACAGTGCCATACACGGACACGTTCACGTTTGGCGACAACAAAATCTTGCTGACACGGATTCGATAAGGAGTCCCATCAGCAGATTGGCCCAGCTTGTGAGTAGAGCCTAGGATGACGTCAAAGTAGAATGGTGTTTTGGTCAAGTCGTAATCTCGACTTGCTGCACTGTAATCAGATGGAGGATCAAAACCGGGTGTTTAACCCGCTCAAAATACGGCGATCACTCCAGTAAGGCATCATAAAATCAAGACTTGCACCCTCCAGCTCTCAGCCTCGATACCATTACACCGTTCTTAGACAACAAAAGTTCGCTGTAAGCTTTGTTTAGTGAGCAAATGTCCAGGAATTCTGATTTTGTTACTGTTTCGTTTTTAAGCGAGTTCCGATTACGCCAGTTCAATGTTTGGATAGAGAGACATGTTTTCTTTCACTCAGTTGCTCTTTATGCTATATATACTCACTTAGTAATACAGTGAGCTGCAGTCACTAGCCATAAGGAATTAATCAGCGTGGCTCCGCACAGCACCTGACCAAGGTACAGAAGGGAAGCCACCCAAGGCCATTTGCCAGGGGCGGCAATCTGGCCCCCTGCCACGAATGACTGTAGGAAGGAGACCTGACGTTCACCACATTCTGCAGATTACAAAAAAAAAAAAAAAAAACAACAAAACTATTAACTGGGTACAGGTGCAACCTTGATCATGTAACAGAACAAAATAGTGTGGGTGCATGGGGGAGCGGGAAGAAAGATCTGAGTATCAGAAGGGCAGAGCAAAGGGCAGGAAGATTACAGAAAGATTCGGACCAGATCACATGACTACGATCTTCAATCTTCTTAAAAGCTGTTAACACATAAATCATATGTTCCTTTCATTTCACAGCTCTAAATTTACCTTCCTTCTGACAGGAAATGCTGATCACACTGCCTGTAGAACAAGATTCCCTGAAACAGAAAATCAAACCAGCTTGACAACGTTCTTATCAACATAAAAAAATTGGTGCATCTTCTTGCACCCCTGTAAGTAGCTCACCGTATTCATATGCCCCCATAAATAGATATAGTCTGTCATGTTTCTTCCCAGCATGATAGGCAGATTGAACTACCACATGATAAAATGGAAAATTTTAATCTAACTTTTTAAAAAAATCCAGTTGATGGATTTCCTTGAATGCACTGGCAGAAATAGAAGGTGGTCTGTTGATGTAAAGGAAATGCCCTGCCCAGTACATGTATCTTCAAACCAAAATATGACCTCTCCCAAAACCTGAGCCATTTTCATTTGATCACAACTGCACAATAAATGACAACAGGCAGGTGCTTAATATTCTAAAACAAATATTACAAACAGAACAGCATACCTGTGATATTACACATAACGGAACAGCATGCCTAGGGTATTATGCACATAACAGATCAGCATGCCTGTGATATTGTATGCAGAACAGAATGCCTGTGATATTACACACATAACAGATTGGCATGGCTGTGATAATACACAAGAGAACAGTATGCCTGGGGTATTACGCACATAACAGATCAGCATGCCTGTGATATTATAAACCTAACAGATCAGCATGCATCATACAAGCACCTTATTTCCAGATTACTGGTCACAGGTCCAGCCGTGGGATCTTTCAGGGCGACAAAACCTTTAATCCATCCTGGTGGCTTAATCTCATCCCACACCGACAGATGCCTAAAGACACGACAAACTGTTTATGAGAATTATTATTCATGCAACACTCTTAGATAAAACACAGCTAATCCCCTCTTGCAATTGTGACTTGAAATACAGGTCCACCTGACCAACAGATTTTTCCTTTTGCTTTTATTTGCAGCAATGCAACACATCACACAATCTGTTAGAAACCCTGCAGTAAGAAATTAGTAAAAGTATTCCTATAAACTGTAAAATTGGCTAAGCTGTCATGCACAACCACATCAACCATTACACCGACACTATGTTGAGTATTTCATGCTTGGTAATTTTTTGGTGGGCTCTTAACACTTTAATAGTTCTACAGAACATAGACAAACAGTATTTAATGACAATTATTTGCTGGATAGTTTTATGCAGACGCTGGATGGTTTTACACAGACACTTGTTAGTTTATCACATACTTGGTGGTATGTCAAAGATGCTTCGTAGAAAATTGTGAAAATCTGAAACTGGTACACATATTATGACTCACTGCTGCCCAATGTCATCACACATTTGTTCTGCTATTCTTGTGGACCAGACATCACTGCACACAGCATAATTCTGTCCTGTATAGTTGACAATCAGCAACTGGGATTCGTCCGTCTTTATTGAAACTGGTAGGGATAGGGAAAAAAATGGAACTGCATTAAGAAGAAAGTGAGAAAATGCCATTCACTATGGTTGATGTGTGTGACACACACATGCACATACATGTACCTACATGCCCAAAACAAATTTACAGGCATAAATTAAAATCTGTACTGCCTGAAGCACTGGTCACATAGGTGACTACCAACCAATTCTTTAAAAACTTTCCACAAAGATTTTTCCTGTTATCTTCCCCGTGAGAGTCTGTGACACATCCCTACCGGCACCATCAAAGATGAGACAAGAAGAATTAATGAAATAAACCTCACACATAGCTTTTTAAACCTAGTTTGACATTTTAAGAGAGAAAATGTTAATACAGGTGTACTGTTCATCAGCTTCAACCACTAACACATGGATGTGGCTGGATTTCATGGACAAATAAGATTTAGTTACAACTAATTATGAACAATAGAGCACAGAGTCAAGCCTCTTGCTGTAAAACAAATGTCTCTGAAAGAGGAACCAATGAGAATTGACATCTAATGTGGAGAGTTATTATCTGTCTGGGTTCTGCACTTTGAGCCTGCTCATCTAGAAGCAATCATGTCTGTTTTTACTCACAACACTTCTGCTCATCCTCTCCCGTCCTGCAGTTGCGGAAGCCGTCACACACAGCACTAAGCTCGAAGCACCTATAGTTTGCACACGTGAACTTGCCAGCTGTACAGACAGCTATGAACAGTCCAGAAAGAAGACTGCATCATTTATTCTAAACGAGGCTAAGAGTAGTTTATTACAGTAATAGAGAAATTTATCATACAGTCATACAATTTTTATACTTCTATCTGAAATACAATTAATTTCTGATGAATTCAGAACAAATCTAGTCTATGCGCTAGGAGCAAAAGACACCAGAGGGTTCTTATAGCATATCCTTTCACTGTTCTATCATACATGCTCTTCACCAATCTACTTCCTTGTTCAGTTTCTACATCTGAACCTATTCCCCCCACCCTCACCTGCACCCAAGTACTGAAAAGAGATGAGGCAGTCTTACGACAATTTTGTTCATCTGTCCCATTGACGCAGTCATTAAAACCATCACACACCCAGCTTGACATAATGCAGGTGCCATCCAAACATGCTACTCTCCCTGTCCTGCAAGCTGAGTGTAAAAACAGAGCTGACAATGAGAAAGAAAAGATGCCCAAAATACTGGCAATATTGTAATGGTGCAGTGTTTTAAAACTCTACTCCACAAAGATGAGAACATTTGTATAGGTAAATGTTCTTTAAGCTCAAAAGCATGAAGTTGTGCTATATAATCCTATGATAATATTTTTAAAAAAACATTTAAAGCTCTACTCCACAAAGGTGAGAAAGTTTGTATAGGTAAATGCTCTCTAAGCTCACGAGCATGAAGTTAGGCTATATAATCCTATAATAATATTTTTAAAAAAAACATTTAAAACTCTACTCCACAAAGGTGAGAAAGTTTGTATAGGTAAATGCTCTCTAAGCTCACAAGCATGAAGTTGTGCTATATAATCATATAATAATTTTTAAAAAAAATTCATTTAGAATTGTGTGAAAAAAAATCTGCCTGTAATCAGAAGACTTTGAAAAACAAAATACAATAAACAAGCTCAGTTTCATTATTTATTTTACTTTTTTTTAAGAGAAAAGAGGAAATTTTGTTTATCAAACAGTTGTTTCGTCTTTCATCACGACTCTCTCTGCATGTGACTCAAAGGAGAAAAACTGTTCAGTACAGCCTTTGTTACCACCCCTACCTCCTCTGCAGTTTTTTTCATCAGAGTTGTCTCCACAGTGGTCAACACCATCGCACCACTGGCTTCGCAGGATCCGTACGCTATTCTGACATTCAACAGTGCCTGGCCTATAAGCTGCAGATAACACATAAACAAAACTGTTGTACAGCAAGTATTGGGATCCACTTTTGCTTGCTTCTCCAAGCATGGGGAAACTACTGTGAAGACAACTGCTTCCTATGAACATAACTTTCCATATCATCTCTTAGGTATCTGGGCTGGAGGCTTATACAGAAGGCATTATTTTACACAACAAATGGCAGGCAGGGAGGTAACGCCCTTTTTTGTAATGAGCTATCAATAATTATCTCCCATTTAATACATCCAATCGTGGATCCTGTTATGTTGCACAAAACAAAAGCAGAAATTGAAAAAAAAAAGAAAAGATAAACAATAGCCAGAAAAATGGGAAAAAATATAAATTTCACATACAAAAAAGTGAATAAAAAAATGAAAGAATTTTAAGTCAAACCATGTACGTAATGTAAATGCACAAGATTTAACAACACCCCTCCTAGCCCTCTTCCCGCCACTTCTGCAACCCACTTGTCACCACATGGTCAATAGTTCTGAGCTCAGTATGACTATATTAAAAAAGCATAAGGTCAGCATACATCTGACTGTATGAAATACTTGCTCAGCCATGAGTTTTTCAAAGTTAAAATTTCAGTTGATGTAATACATCATGTTATCAGATTGCCATCATGATGTACAGGCTATACAAAAGACTACAAGTAAGAGAAAGAACATTTTTCTCTTTTAAATATTTTATGCCCAAAGAAAAGTAAGTAAACAAAATGATAAGACTTACGGCATCCCATTTCGTCACTGAAGTCACTACACTCAAAAACTCCATTACAGCGGCCATAGCTTCCATCCCACAGACACATGCCATTGTCACACTGGAATCCACTGCAGTCTGGACATAATAGTCGTTGTCATAATGAATTTAACTGACCATGAAAAACAAAGTTGTGGTTTGGTGGCCAATGTAAATCTGATAACAAAATGTCTCTAAACAAAGCATGCCTTGCTGCCATAAATCCTATAGAAGTGGCCGGCTACAAAATTCTGCTCCCTACCCGACCCCCCACGTACATGAACACACACACACACAGAGGAGGTGAAGCGAGAGAGACAGGTAAGGACCGACCGACCGACCAACCGACCGAGACCTTCAGTCTTTGTTCTGCTTTCTCATGGGCTTTGAACCATAGACCTTAACATTTTCAAGTATCAGCCAGAGAATCCTGATTCCTACAGTGTTGGTGAGGTCGACTGTGATGCACACACCACAGGTAAGTACTGTAGCTGGTGGATCGCATACCTGAGCACAAGACTTCGTCTGACGAATCCTCACAGTCGTAGCGCTGATTACATCGGGCTGATGCTGGCACACACTGTCCACTCTTACACTGCCATTGGTCAGTGCCACACACTGTCCACAAAGCAAGACATCAATATCAGGTGTTCAGTCTGGAAAAAAGCTACAGCTTCTGTTCAGACCTTAGTTGGGCACACATCTGCCATGCTGGGGGGGGGGGGGGAAGGAAAGGCAATCGCTTGTCACATTTGTCTCTTTGGTTCCTGATTCCATGCTCAATAATTAAAGAATAAGTAGGGACGAAATGTTATAGTTCTGTATACAATTATTTGAGCACTTCTTTTCTTGAATCTGTTATGAGTGAACGGTGAAAAGGCAGCAACTACAGCAGATTACACAGAACTCAAAAGGATTTAGTTTTTTCGCCAGAAATGTTCCTCTATAAATAAGCGCTTTGAATCACACCTCCAATACATCAATAACACTCCCCATCAAAAATAAATAAAATAAATAAACACAAAAGAGGCAATGCTCACCACATTCTTTTCCTTCATCACTGCCATCTTTACAATGGGGGAGACCATCACAAAGGTATTTCCATGGCAAGCATTCACCACTTGTGCATCTGAATTCATTGCAGTCTGAAAAGAAATGAAAACTATACACAAGAAAGAATTTTGTTATTCTTGAATACTGGACATTTGACGAGAGAAAAGGTCCCACAGCTACTGCATATAACTCAGAAAACATATCCATATAATGTCATAAGTAGGTGACAACAAAGAAAGCATGACCAAGCAAAACTAGACAAACAAAACGTCAACATTTCGGGGCACTGCATGGCCCTTCTTCAGGATGACATAAACATAACCAATAACAGATCCCACAGTTAATGCCCTGATGACACTGTTTGACGAACATTTACCTCGACACCACCACATAACTCCACACACTGAAAACCACTTTTAACATCAAGCGTCACTTCACCTACATCAACAAAAACTTCATCTATGCCATTTCATGCACCATCCGCCCCACTGCTCTATATCGGGAAGACTGGGCGCACTCTTAACAACAGCTTCTAGGAGCACCTCGCTGACACCAGACATAAGAGAAACTCTCCGGTCGCAAGACACTTCAACATTCCCTTGCACACTCTAGACAGCATGAAGGTCTGTGTTATCTGGCAACTGGATAGGCATTCCATGGACTGCAAAAATATGGAGTCTTATTTCATCTCTCATTTGGGCACCATGGCCCCCACAGGACTGAACTTAAAGCCCTAACCTCCCTTCCACCCACTTCACAACTCCCCTCCCCCTCTCTTGTTTATCTTTGTAACACCCCCCCCCCCCCCACACACACACACTTTCACTTCCCCAGCCCCAACAGAACACGCCATTCTATTGGCTGCAGGCCTTCTCGCCACTGATTGGTTGTACAGCACGCCCTACTTCCCACGCACTTCACCTCTTCTCCACATTTCCTGTCCAACGCCTGTGGTGGACCTTCGTCTGTCAGCCAAGTAACTTGTTTATCTGTCGTCCTGAAGAAGGGCCAATGCCCCGAAACGTTGACGTTTTGTGTCTAGTTTTGCTTGGTCAGGTTTTCTTTGTTGTCACTTCATTTGCCCCCAGGCAGGAGTCACCTACGCGTTTCTTTTCTCATAGTATTCTAAAATAAATATAACACTAACGAAAAAAGGTAAAAAAAAACAAACCTGCAAAGGTAGCAGTAGTTGTTGGTGTTGGTGTAGTGGTACTGGCGCTGGTGGTGGTTGTAGCAGCAGTGGTGGTGGTGGTTGTAGCAGCAGTGGTGGTGGTGGTTGTTGTAGCAGCAGTGGTAGTGGTGGTTGTAGCAGCAGTGGTGGTGGTGGCAGTGGTAGTGGTTGTAGATGTGGTTGTGGAAGTTGTCGTTGGAAGAGCAGTAGTTGTGCTCGTTGTCAGGGTGCTTGATGGCGTAGACGCTGTGGATGAAGTTGTTGTGGGTGTGGGTGAACTAGCAGATGATGGTGTCGACGGAGATGATGATGGTGTCGAAGGAGATGATGACGTTGTCTCAGATGATGACGGGACTGCTGCTGTGCTTAGGGAGGTTGGGGATGTGTCTGTGGTGGACACTGGCGATGATTCGGATGGAGTAGCAATGCTAGTGGTTGTCCACGTTACTGAAGTTGTATTTGTAGCAGGTGGTTCAGTTACATACGGCTTTGCAAGATAAGCAGACACATCTGAAACATGTGGCGCACGATCCATTTAAACATCAACTATAGCTTTGCTTGCTGCATCACTTACATCAAGCACAGAAGGTACGTCACACATACAAATGTCACAAAGCATACACATGATGTACATTATCTGATGAATTATTTTTAGTGCAGCATCCCAAAATACTAATTAAAGACATCATTTGCTATCCATCGGCTTCTCTGAAGAATGCATTTCAAAGGCTGTTCCCTCAAACTAGCTCATTATTTCTGGCATACGAAACAGACAAAATGATATTACATGGCCACACAGTTTTTGTTATGGTCTGCCATGATTAATTCCACCAGTAACACTTTATTAACGAGCTCTCACGAGATACGTGTTACAAATAGAAGGAAGGTGAATGACGCTATAGGTGGAAACATCTTAACTGGCTCCTGCAAAAACTACACCTAGCTTCGTTCGGTTTCCAATTAAAGGGGTCTATACTCGGAGTCTGATTCATGCCCCCAGGTGTATGTCGGTGCGCTGGGGTACGTGCTGCATGCGCTTAATATCAGAAGTTTTTCCGTCCCTTTGATGTTGCTGAGGACAGACGGTAAATTCAGACTGGAAGACTAGTGAACGCAGACGCTTAGATCCAAGCGAAAACCCCGAACAAGGTTAATAGTTTTACAAAGTTAAAGTGTTCGCCACCTGGAACCGCCAAAAATCGATTATATCAATAGATACTTTTCCTGGCTACACTCTGTCCACCCATACCATCACAGACTCTCGCTGCAGGCATCCGTTTTAGTTTGAATGAATTTAACGGGTGAAACTTTTTCGTGTTTGAACCTGAATGGACGCGTCGTGTCAGGAAAGCCTAGTACGGTACAGATTTAAAAAGAAAGAAGGGAAGTGGGGAGTTCAGCAGCAGGTCAGCCACAGTTTAACCTGTCAAAAGTGACGAGTGTTTTCCGGTGTTTCACTTCGATTTTAAGAATAAATTGTACTGCGTAGTTACAAAATTGCTGAACCATTATAATTGGAGACAAACGCTCTAGAATGTTTTTCAACCACAAGATATGGGATTTAGACATCACGTGACCTGAGAATATATTAGGACCGGCAGCACCTCGAAATTTGCTTGTTCATTTATTTTATACACCTTATAAGAAACATTTAAAAATCGTTGACTTTAACTAGCCCGTGGTCAGCTATCAAAGGTGACTGAGCCTTATAGCAATAAACTCGAAGTATAGTAGCGAAATCGAAGCAGGGATAGGATTCAAGTCCGAGAACCTGAACCAGAGTTAACAGAATTGGAGTCCTGTTGTTCAATGTACTTCCCCGAGTGGAGATACACTTTTAGTAACTATTGCAGAGTCGAGCAGTTTCGTGTAGCAGACTGATTTCGCGTCTGCTAGTGCGTCTGGGCTTACGGACAGCAGTTGCAAGGAGAGCACCTTTATAGACCACGCAGGAATCCGCGGATTTGCAGAGTTTGTCCTCGATTCCAAAAAGCCAAAGCTGTGAAAAGATTGATACTCTTTGCCGGTTGTCTACACTCTTTGGACCCGTCGCGGCAGGGTTTCTAGTGACGGCTGACTGACCGTCGAGTCCGCGCATCCGCGCATCTAGTGACGGATTTAAAAATTTGCAGCGACGCATTTAATGGTATAAGGGAAGTAAACTTTGTATCATTGTAAAGCTCTATCATCGGTTGTTTCCCCTGCACTGTCCAAATGAGTTTCGGAAACAGTTTCGGCTTGCCAAACGAGGTTTAGTGTAGTGGCTGGCCGGTCTACTTCCGTCATTCAAAATGGCGACACGTGCGAAGCGGACCTTTCATCTATCTGCGGCCAAACACCTCAATATGGGAACCGTTTGTGAACTTCAAGGGTGGAATTATTTTTTAATCCACAGTGGAACCATGCACCAACAGATTCAAAATGGAATACTCCTGATTACTGGATTTATTTACCTGTGGGAAGTGTACAAGTAGTGAAACCTCCTTTTGGTTCAATTTTTTGTGTGTGCATAAAGTGACTACATTTGGCACCAAATAATAAGTACTATTTAATATTTCTAACTAAAAGTATTGTTTGCATTGGAATGTAGAAGAATAGATCTTTCTAAACATGTAAACTAGATTAGTGTGAGTGTGGTAGTTTTTAAGTAGTACTTTTTTTAAAAAAACGTGTAAATCTATGCGGCCTTTACGGTTTCTACATAGGTCTTAGCCCTGTGGGTCAACGTACGAACTGCAAGTAAAGATTAGATACGAGCTTGGATCGTCGTATGCACTGAACGTAAAGTTGAAATACTGGTGTGCATGGAAAGAACTTTAGTACATCGTCCAAAACCTCATGACCAGTGAGCGGTTTCATCGCTCGTCTTCAGAATCAGGAGCGAACTGTTGGATAATTGTGTCATTTCATCTTGTATGAGCGGAACTGTATATGAACAGCAGCTCGTTTCATTGAGGAAACCCTTCTGGACTGTTGTGACTGAGGTACGGAGGACTACATCTGATTAGTGTGTTTTGGGATTATTACGTGACAGTAAGTGGTTTTAAAATCATTTAAAATAATTTTGTCTTATACTGAAGTAAATGTGGAAATAGATCCAGACTTGTGTTTGTTTTGGACTGGCTGGGGCGTCTAAGAAATTCGAACACGAACACGCATTCGCACAGACATCACACGTTTCATTAAATTAAAGAGGGGGGGTTGACAGTGAGGGAGGGGGGCACGAGGGGAGAAGGAGGCGGAGAGACAGAAGGTAGGAGAAGAAAACTACACCTACAACAGTTTCTAAAGGAAGCAGCGAGTGTTTATGGGATGATGATTCAGAGCAAGCAGAGGGGAAAAAAAAACGGCGGACCAGAAATCGACTGTCTCCGGGCAACATACAGAAACAAAAACAAACAAAGCCAACATGTCGCGCAATCAAACTATAGCTGGCTGCTAGCGATTGTTCGCCGTGAAACCAAATGATGGAGCGCCGCTGACAAAGATAACCGGGACAAGTGTGGCTAAGCATTTCTATTCTGCTGGGAAAAACCCGGCCAGTCCACCTGCAGGCAGTTGTCATCGCAACGCTGGATGAAGACGAGGCACTGACCACGTACAGACCCGACGAAATTTACGGACACCTTTACGGAGAGTTGGGTGGGGAGGACAAAGACGCGTCCACTTGTCAACGTCGTTTCGATCAATTAGTTCCCTCCTGCCCCCACTCGATCCGTCTGTCGCGGTGAAAGTTAGAACCAATTAAGGAGTTCCAAACAAAGTATAATTATCTGCATGCAGCCAGCTTTCGGGATTATTTCTGCTAGCAGCGTCCAGCACAGTCATGTCGGAATCCGTGTCCAGCACACGTACTGTCTCTGTGGCGCCTGTGTTTACAGGGCAGGTCGTCGGGGTTATCGCTAGATGCTCTGCCTTCCCTCCTCTTCCTCCTCCCCCATCACCCCTCGTCTCTCCCACCTCCACGATATAAAACAGACTTTTTGCTCACACGACAAACGATGCACAGGCCGCTAGAGAAAGTGATACACCAGAGGGAAAGGAAAGAGGGAGTTACCATTAAACTGCAGTAAGGCCTTAGCCTGAAACACCTTCCTGTTATCAAGAGGTTTATGACACGTTTTAAGCGAGAAACTGTGGGCTACGAAGTAGAGCTTATCACGCGTTTAATTCCTACATACATTTCCCTACTTATATTCTGAGTGACGAAGCGGCAATTCACTTTATACGAAATGTGTCAGGGTTTCGTCATTGCACATTTTGGCGCAGTGCGAACACAATCGTTACCCGCGGTCTGAGCCGCCTGTCCAGTCTCGTTGGCACCCGCGTTACGTGCTGCCGGTCCGGTGAGAAACATTCGGTCAGTGGCGACGAGGCCAGATAGTCACAGACAAGTATGGGCGCTCTCGGGACAGTGGGCGGATGACGGGGCCTGCACAGGATTTCCCCCCTGATCGATATCACATCGGTTTGATTAATTCCATCCATTCCCATTTTCATCCCGACCATTTTCAGACTTAGGGCAAAGAACGGATCTTTGTGGCTATATCTGGGCACCCCCACCCCTCCTACCAACATTTTCTGTTTCTACGCGCCCGAAAATGAAATTAAAAAATCAAATAGTTTGACTCCTATAGTCGAAGAAATTCACCTATCCCCCTCCTCCCCCGCAAAAAAATTCCCTTTTTTGTCTTCGCAGTACAATTTGTAACATATAATGTTGCCCCAGGCTATCTACGCCATCAAGTGGTGCAAGACAAATGACAGACTGTTTGGACACATCCTGCGCACAACACTTGGGAGAATGACGGCTGAATACACCAACAAGCTGTTACCGTTCTCATATGTACACAATACAATACAATACACTATACAATCCATTTAAAACTTGCATAATGGAAATTTTACTTTCGCACAAAAGAAACCTGGACACGAAAAGGAATCTCTTATACACAAAAACTCACAGATCACAAAAAACAGTAGCCATTTAAGAATTCAGTACATAATAATGGCCATCTCCAGCAATACACAATAAACAACACTATACTGTACACGTTCGCTCTCACATATATCACACATTCCCTCTCACATACACATATATACACCCCTTTACCCAACCACCCACCCCACAGACAGTGAAACATCTATACACCCCCCCACACACACGCCCACCATCCCCCAAACACCCTATACTGCCTTGGTATTTATATTTATAATCTGTCCTGCCTGTGAGCAGAATCCATGCCTGAATAAACGGAGTTACTTATGACACGTTTATGCATATGGGCCCTACAAACTACGTTTGGATTCCCCATACTTCTTAGAACAAAGGTCTCTGTCGTGTCATATTTTCTTTTGCTATACTTATATACATATATATAATTCTCCCTCGTCCTAAGACAAGACTTCAGTTTGTGATCGTCAGACCTTTTGCCATTCTCAAATGCACTCATGCGTGAAGTGACCCAGGTTCTCTTCCAACCAAGGAGATTTTGTGGCTTGGAAATCTGTCTGCACTGATTTCCATCTTCCTATCCCTTCCCAGGGCCCATGCACCTTGCACATGGAAACAATCTCATCCGTGTATATATATATATATAATGTGCAGGTAACCTCGCAGATTTTGAAAACAGAAAAACAGTACCGGACAAGAAGTCGGTGCTAAACAGGTAGGCAGGCAATTTCAGAGGGGCAGTGCTTCCACCTGGCAGCGATTTCGCAACATAGGCTGGCGCTGTGGGGTCTTGTTACCAATGCATACTTTGAAAGAACCAAGAGACTTGTCAGGTAAGATGGCTAGTGCACAGAAAGAGTTTAATATTCGGCGGATGCCCAGATGGAGTCTGCACGGAAGAAAATCCAGGAAAAAAATCCTTGGCCACACCACCAGAATTCGAACCAGCAACTTCCACGTCCTAGTCTGCAACTCTATAGATGCACAGCTATCCCCCCCCCCCAACTCACTGAGGTGGAGGAGGAGGTATTTGGGCTTAACGCCGTGCCAGCAACTAAGGCTATATCACGGCGGTCACTGAGGTGGGAGCAACTGTTAAAAAGTACATACACTGCAATATTAGGACCGGCTGCCTTGTGTGGGATTGTTTCGTACGTCAGCTGGCCTTAAAGAGACATTAATATCTGTCTACGGTCCCTCACCCAGCCGTTCTGAGGTGCACCCGTCGACCACATGGATGCACGAAGTAACCTCTCCGCGAAGCATAACGCCGTTTCTACAACAGCAAGAAGTACATCAGTGTTACAGCGTTACCCGGATACCGCGAGTCTACGGACAGAGGAAATACGTACGCAGTGACGCGTCAAGCCCGCATTTATGCAAGATATACGTGGGTGCATTCTTTGTGTAAGCACGCATTTTTTTGGGCAGTGGTCAGTTCCTGACTGTTTGATGTTTTATACGCCGGGGTCAGAAACTAAGGCTACATCAAGGCAAGGTGCCGGTGTGGCAAGAAATTCGGTCCGCCAAGAAATTTGGTCCGGGTCGGGTTAAACCACAGCATAGAAATGCTTACTCGTCAATGATTATTGCGATGTGGTCGGAGGCTTTAAGTCGCCAGTTATTAGTCAAATTAGAATTGTTTTGATCTCAGCATTTGGATTAGAGTTAGGGTAGTGTTGGGTTTAGTGTTAGGGCTTTGCCACTCTCTACGCGCGCATGCGCAGTCTGTATGCTGGAACATATTTCTTGGCGGACCGAATTTCTTGCTACACCGGCTCTGTAAAAATATGCCACAAGGATATTTGTGTGTCCTAACATGTACAATAGAGACGGGATCTGAACCTAGGACGCTCACAGTACTGTTGACGGGCTATTTCTAGCTGATCTTTACTGTATGCACTCATTGTGTTCGCTGCCGTCTGGCTGAAGCTTAGTTTCATTGTTGGAGATCTACTTTCCCGACATCGTTATCCGCCTCAACCTACTGACACCATTGTCAGTATTTTTGGTCTACAGCCATCGTTGTCCTGTTATCTGTAGTGTACTGCCAAGGGTGTCTGCTGATCTACTGACATTGCCGTTCCCTCCTCCCCTCTCCCCCGGCAAGCAACCTGCAGCTGAAATGGCTAGTATCATAGCCTTTAGCTTAGCTACTAGCCTGACGTCAACTGAACACGGCGTTAGTGGCCCTTTCATACCACCGTTAGAAAAAGTTCGGACAGTCTACGAGGCACTTAAACAGCCCAAAACCATTCGCTGTGAGCCTTTCTCGTTTAGCGATCTCTCGTATCGAAGGTGCATCAAAGGCTCGAATGAGTAGGGAAGGCAGCCAGCTACCTGGAGCCCTCAGGTGTCGACATGCAGAGATCGCTATCCTTGCGTGTTGGTTGGTTATCACTACGAGCTGAAGGTGATAGCAAAAAATAGTAATAACAGATCTAAAATATTACAAAAAACCTCGCATGTTTACCGCACCTCAAGACTGGCGCTACGCCGTGAAGCAGATGAAGGAAAAGGTGTTGAGTTACCGGCTGCAAACTGCTCCGCCAGCAGAGGCATGGGGGGGGGGGAAAGTGGGGGTGGGGGAGGTAAAAAAAAAGTGAGGAAAGAAATGCTAGTTCAGGAAATAGGGGCTGCAGTCACTGTTTCTTTCTGGGTCGATTTCCCGTCATTTACTTGCGGGGGTTAAAACGTGTGAAGCACATGCTAAAAAGGTACGCAGTGGGGAGGGGGGCAGGGGGGAGTGGAGACAGAACAGAAAGGACAGTGAAACACGCAAAACATTTACCTACAAACATTTACTTACTAATTCCGACGATGATGAGAATGGCGACCAATCCTATGACGACTGCTGAAGTCAGGACAACGATGAGAACTTTCAACACCTGGGGAGAGAAGAGAGCCCAAAGCTTGTCCGCAGGTGTCTGGGCAGCACCTGAGCTGGCCGCCGGCCCAGGTGCATATCCTGTTGCTAATCTGCCCTCATGTTTTTCTGTCTCTCCTTCACACATGTTGAAAGACACAAGGGAAATGAAAGCGTGTGCACAGCAACACAGCATGGGCCAAATTGACACAACAACATAATAATGGCGTGTTTGTCACTTGTTGTCCTACACGAATGTCGCTTCGTGGACACGCTCTGTTAACGGTCTTGCTGTCGTCGTCTTTTGTATCCTAGGGATACACTCTGTTCGTGTGCATATCCGTTTATCTCTAGACTATATCTCTGAGAACATTCGCTCTGCTTACTATGTATCGTCACAGGCCTTACCACTCATCATAACATTCCATTGTTTCTCCGTTTCCGCCTGATTCTAAAGCGGTCTCTGCACATGCCTATAAATGAACACCTGTCTGAGCTATGTACTGAGCTGTTTATGTTTACCGGCGCCTCTCTCTCTCTCTCTGTCCGTCCTGATATGCACCTAGTTTGCGCCGGGACGTTAAGCAACAAACGCCCCCACCCCCACACCTGTTTGTGATAGAAGGGCGTGGGTACGCGTGTGTGCGTGTATACGAAGACAGATCGCCTGACAGACAGACACAGAGACAGACAGAAAGACTGACACAAACTAGCGAAGGCCGATTCGTCACGTCCAGAGGCCCATCAGGTCGTGCACAACACTCGGTCACACCGCTAAGGCTCCTACCTGCTCCATTACTCACCTGCTTCCACTTCCACAACATCAAAGGCCGAAAACTCGGCATTATTGTTCCGCTCTCTGCTCAGCATTAATGCTGTGTACTTTGCATCCTGCACACAGGAATTATTTTCGAATTATTAGCCCAGTTGCTATGGAAATTGCAAAAAAGAACGAATACAATTCTGTGGGGATAAACAGAATACTTTGAAGTTAAGCCGAAAGCCATGAAATGAGCAAGTAGGGAATGGTTCCGCCGTTAGGAAGGGGGTAGGGGCTACGTTTAGATGGAAAAAGACTCAGTACTTGAAGTCAGGCCGTGAGGGCAGACAAAAATGCTACAGCGTTCTATACTATGAGGATTTACGAAGACTTATGGGTTACATTTTTTTTGTAGCTCTTCTCCACCGACCCAAGGAAAGCCAAGACTCCAGCAATTATCAGTCCATGCGCCACACGGAACTTAAATAGCCAGCCTTTCTCTCTCCTCCCCTCCCTCTCTCAACCTCTGCAGCTGCTGTCTTCTTCTTTTCCATCACCACCACCACCACCATCCCGGTGTCTCAATGCCAAACTCTCTCTCCTCTCTGTGCGATGTTGCGCGCGTGCCCTCCTTGCGATAATGTTGGATTATAGCATAACAGCAATGCTGCATTCTATGAGAATCCCTGGCAATAAGCAATTGCATCCTCGATATCCACTATCATGACAATCCACTTACGGTTCCAAGACTTTTTTGTAGTTTACGTCACCCACACCCCCCACACCACCCTCTTTCCCTCCTCCTCCTCCTCCTCCTCATCATCGTCGTCGTCGTCTACTCCCTTACATACAGGTTTACAGCTGGTTAACGCTACATACACCCACCAAGATTCCCTTGTAAAGCCACCGTCATTTTCCTCGAGTCATAAGCACGCTTTCCCTTACCTTTGCAACGCACAGTGTTTGTCAGCATGCTGCCGTAACAGTCGCAAGTCGAAGGACCTCTAAGTGCACGTTTGTGGCTTAATGTCCGCACTCACACACACCACCGTCGTCAGACGTAAGCGAAAATAAACACATTTCTCTAGTGGATTGTTATGGATGCAACCAACCTACGGACCTTGGAGAAATACAACGTAGTTTACATTTGTTGTGACAACACGCATCAACTCACCGGCGCCGTAGACACCTGCTGTTTGTACTCGGGCAAGCCGGCTAGAAAAGTGGTCCATCCCCTGTACAGGAAAAAGAAAAAATCTTCAAAACACGTAAACATTTAAAATTCAAGGTGGTGGCGACACAACCCAGATGTAATATAATAACTTACCCCGTCATCCCCTAGCCTTTTCGATGGTTAGTAATGAATTCGCAACGCGAGCAGATGACAGACAGACAGACAGATGGACGGACGGACAGACCGACCGAAATTATTCCTTCCTTCCTTTCTTGTTTTCTTTCTTTGTTGTTTCTGTATATCTTTCCTTCCCCACCCCCACCCCAACCCACTCCCAACCTATCTTTTCCAACCACCAATCAAACCCGTACCGTAAAAATCCTGGGCGTGAAAGAAATATCTGCTGCGATTTGTCACACCTTACAGACTCGGTACGTGTCAGCATGCACATTAATCCATTTTTAAGACATGCCAATAAAAAACTTCCACTGGAGCACATCCTACAAGAAGAATTACGAGATTCCGTGGCTATAAATAGAAAAACGGTAGGTAGGACAGAGATGGGGAGGTGGCGTCTGTGCGCCTAAAGATAGCTGGAACCAAAAACGGGCCGATGTTATGTACCAGACAGCCAGACAGGCAGCCAGACAGCACGCTATAATAAGCCACCCAGCCGAGGACAGCTATTTCCCGAGATAAACGGTTAGTAACAATAGTGTAACAGGATTACTTTCCGTGGATAATCCCGTACAGATGACGTCATGCAGACTTTCCACTCTCATTACGTGAAAAAAAATATATGTATATATTACGACGAAGAATTTCGAAGCCTTTCTTGTACTGCTACAGCGATAGTTCGTACAGTTACTCCTCTACTCCGCCATAAGGAATGTGGCTATAAAATCCTTAAGTTGATTTCCATGCACAGTATCGCCACACTAAAAACTAAATGGAATCTTACCAACTGGTGCCCAACAGTAGCAAGAAGTTAAACTTTCCATTCTAACCTGTTACGTGCAGTAGATGCAATACATCTTTGATGCAGCGCCACATGTCTGGAGCACGAACTAAAAAGCCAGATGCATTGTTGGATTTTTTTGCGCCAAAGGATCTCCCGTTACGTCTTTCAGACTGAGTGTGTTTTCGGAACACCGCGGCAGGTCGCTTACAATAGGCTGTAGTCCTTGGCTGTAGCGTAAACCGCAATGTAGCAGCGAGATGTCTGCTTAGCGCTTCATAAATCTTCACATCCAGGTCACCGACAAATACAAGCATACGGCTTCGAGTTACAGCGAATTCACACGAGAGTAACCATACTTACACAAATTTCTTCTCTCCATCCCACATCTTCATTTTCTCTCCCCTTCCTTCTCTTCCTTCTTTGACATCGAAATGCTTACGTCATTTTCTCCCTTTGATATTTAGCGTGGGTGTTTTTGTAGATGTCATAACTACTTTGACCGATAGTCTGTATGATTGATTACGAGGTAAACAGGCAGAGTGCGTGAGTGGAGGAGTGGTGCGTGAATTTTTTCCCGGGCATCAATACATCAACACACAATTACAATGTCGATGTATAAATTACTAGTTTATAAATATCAAGTAAATCCCCCCCCAAAAAAAACACATATAACATGACTTCACAGGTCAGTATAAGGTGAAAAACGACATTCAAGCCCTAATCTAACAGATTCAGCATTTTTTTCATATAGGTAGGTGATTTTTATCCCCAACATAAACACTTGTGACGGTTTTATTTGCAATTCGGTTAATCTGAAAGACTGAAGGACAAGGAGCTAAAACTCCTGCTTCCAAATATGCCTTGAAAATACGGTGTGCCCTCTAAATGACGAACAGGCATATGAAAAATCTTTGCAGTGGTACGGCACGATCAAACACTTTATCTGACCTTAGCCTTTCTGGACAATTTTTCAGCGTGAACTTAGATTTATTAGATTTTAAAAAAAGCGTTCTCTGGCGGATCTCATACCCACGAATTTCCACAAGCGTTGGTTCTTACTAGCATGAAGCGGTAAAGGATAGGTAAATGTTTTGTGGCCAAGTTTTAAGACGTAGGCAAATGATGGTGTGTGATAAGACAGACAAAAAGGCCGCATCATACGCCTACCTCATGGTGACGCAAATCGCTTCTGGCGGCTATCCCACTCACGCTGTTCGATTTCTGCCAAACTCTGGCGCTCGGGCCGTGGTCCAGTTTTGTGCAGTGCCAACCAAAACCTTCCCTCTTCCCTTGTCACTGATCAATACGCGGCCACTCTAAAGGCAACACCGCCACAAACTGTTGTGTTTGACGGATGTCGGGAATTTCCGCTGCGGTTCCAACTGGCCATCATCTTCTGCCCTCCCCCTTGCGCGCAAAGCGACCTCCCCGTCGTCCGCAAAATTGCTTCGTAGCCCATGGCCAGAGTGGCGTGACGAGCTGAAGAACAAGAAAAATGACGGTTGATGACGTCCGACTTGTTCAGACGGCCATAGCGGTGGTCTGCTCTCCCATTGGGCCCGGCACGTGCAGGTGTGACGTGTATGTGCAACCTCCCCTCCCCCTCCACCGCACAACCCCTCCACGCGCCCTGGATTTGTCATCAATAGGAGTGAATCACTGCACAATCACGAAAGTCGAATTCCCTACAAAACTAGTGTGTGTGTGTGTGTGCTAAGTATGCGTGCAGGGGTGCGCGCGTGTGTGAGGGGTGGGGGATGAGGAGAGACAGGAGATCAACACGTTTGCGGCAAAAGTCATCGCTGCTAAGGAATGCAGTGTTATCTTTAAAAAAAACCCAGTGCTTTCCACTTTTAAAGAGTATAAAGAGATAAGACGTAATTGCTAGCTTATCACTAATTAATAGGCATCTTGCTTTAACCCCTCCCCCCCTAATTTTCCAAATATTTAAACACTTGCAGTCCTATCGAAATAAATCTTGCTTTGTGTCAAGCAAAAGAAAATAACATACAGACTGAGGAACATACACAACGGCAAAGACAAGTAATAATTATGTCTATTATGGTCCAGGGTACATCACTCTGGTGGAACTACTGCCAATCTTCTATCGGAAAATCTCGGACGCAGCTGGGATTTGATACGGAAGTGGGAGGATTGGCCATCACAAAGAACCACCACAAGAGATGTGGCACGCGACGACGTGAGTATTATGTCGGATCATATCAGCCTACGAAAGGAGTGTTCGTAAGTCGCACTTTTCCGTAAAACCGGGATAGTCATAATTATTTTAAACTTTCTTTTCGCCCTTAATATTCTCCGTGTTTTGTCTCTCTCATCCTTCCCTCTTTGTGTACCGCCTCGGTGGTCTAGTGGTTAAGGCGTCCGCTTCCGAGGCGGGAGGTCGGTGGTCATACCTAAGACTTAAAAATTGGCAATCTAGTAGCTCCCCTGCCAGACGTCTGGCACTACAGGGAACAGTACTAGGACTGGTTGGCCCGGTGTCAGTATAATGTGACTGGGTGGGACTGAGGCCCGTGTTGCGCCCATCAGTTCCACGTGTGGCAGCACGTAAATTTTGTCTAAGCAACACCGTCCTGATATGCACATAGTTTGCGGCTGGACGTTAAGCAACAGATCCCCTCCCCCTCACCTCTCTTTGTCATGAGAGAAAGAGAGAAAAGGTGAGAGGATATGGGCGAGTCTTGGCGAAAACTGATACAAGAGTGATAGACGGGGACGGTTATAGAGCTGTGAGTACAGCTTTTTGAGGGTCAGACTATGCAATTTATGTACGCATCCTCAACGTTTCAGCGCTAAACGTGCTGATAGGTACTGCACCTGCGAATCATTTCCACCTCGCCCACCCGTCTCCTCAATGAGAAAAAAATTAATAGCTGCTATGCCAGTAAGCAGATGAGCAACCGCCGGATGTGGGAGGGGCTGTGCAGGGGGTAAAAGATGTGCTGAGAACCTTCCCAAAATTCTTTATCTACACGTACCGTGATTGGCATCGTCTCTCTGCAAGTCGCGTGCCGCCTGAGCTACAAGGAGAACAAGGTCGCGCGGTTGTTGGCGGCTCAAAGGTCTGACTCAGGGCCCAAAACCTTATGGTGGACAAATCATGCAGCAAAGTGACTCAACTCCAGCGATCTCTCGGTCAAGCGGGAACACAGCGATGTACTGTCCATCGGCCACGTGCCGCACGAACGCGCAGCACGCTCCACACGGGATGCCAAGCCTCGGACACACAACTGACAACTGTCTGACGATGGCTGTGTCATCAAGGTTTGCCAGACAATGACAAATGTCCGGGCGTCAGCAAATAAAGTCATTCCATATTCACGGACCTAACAGCGCAGTTAGTGGCTAGTCTGCAATGCGATTAATAACTTCTGTATCAATAATCATGCTAATAAAATCAAAATACATCACGTAACTGTTAGATTCGATCAGCCCACGGTTTTCTCCCAGTCTACTAAACGCCCACGACCAGCCATTGTATCAGGAAACACAGCACGCCTGTGATAATCGCTATCACCTGGACACGATCTTTCTTACCACTGCAGGCTTACGAACAAGGGCTGGCTTGCATGAGCGTTCGTAGCTGCTCTTTCGGTCGTAAGAGTGATCGTACGGCCCGTTCGCCTTGTGTATTTTACGTACGCCTTAACGTATGAACAAGAGATAAGAACGCCATGCAAGCCAGCGCTGATCCATGGGAAAAGTGTGAACCAGTATGCAGAAAATACTTACATCACACGTCCAATGCACCTGCTTCGGCAGACAATTATTACTTTGTAAATGCAGCCCCCAGAAAAAGTCGATGTTCGACTCAAACATAAAATATACATATCAGCAGTTGGTTGTACTCTGTTGAACCACAGCATTAACCTACAACATGTTTACAAGGTTCTTCTCAGCTATTGGACTTGTGTTGCTGCAGCTTCAGTCTTCTAAATCCTTTCATGGAATATCTCTAGTTATTAAATTTAAGTAAATATACTTACTGAGAAATCTATACTGCATTCGTAAACACAAGCAAGAAAAACAAGACAAAAAGAACGCCGAAATCTTAACAGACCAGCGCCAAATTTAATAGTAATTTAAATAAAAGGCAGACTAAAGGGCAAAAAGAGACAGCAAGAGAGAGAAAGAATGTTTGCACAGATGCCTTCTGCAACACAGCAACAGCTCCATCAACAAGGAAAAGGCACGCCGTGAACAAAACAAATCAGACATCACACAAAATACCCTTCAAAGCTCCTGACAGGAATGACTTTGCCATATATCCAGTCGAGCCCTTTTCGCTGCCTGAACACCTTCAACCTACAGAGAGGTCTGTAAACGGCACCTTAACACCTAGCTCACCTGTTCCAGCTTAAGTCGCGCTTCACCCTGGGACTCCCCCCACCCCCACCCGCTCCGCTTTCTCAAGCTCCCCTCCCTCCGCCCTCGACGCGTGGCGACCACAAGGGAGGGAACACTCCCCGCGCCGACTGCCGCAGATGTGCACTGCCAACTTCCACTTGCACTTTCCAGCTTTGCAACATTTTCAAATTTCCCGTTCTTCCTCCCCACCCCTCCCTCGAAACGTTCGGGGGTTTCTTTTTTTTTGGGGGGGGGGGAGAATGGGGGGAAGGAGAGGGAGTAAGAATTACTGCCACTGGAATGATGGTGGTAAACGGCTGGCACACGCGTAGTGAGGACTTCTTATGTCTTTGTAGCAAACGACGTACGTCCGACAGGCAGAATAGTCTGTGGAGAAATCCGTCTTTAGTTGTGCGACGCAATGTCAAAATGCAGTGTGCATGCGGTGTCAAAATGCAGTGTGCTTGCGGCGTCAAAATGCAGTGTGCTTGCGGCGTCAAAATGCAGTGTGCGTTAGGCCTCAAAATGCAGTGTTCGTTCGGCGTCAAAATCCAGTGTGCTTGCGGCGTCAAAATGCAGTGTGCGTGCGGCGTCAAAAGGCAGTGTGCGTGCGGCGTCAAAAGGCAGTGTGCGTGCGGTGTCAAAATGCAGTGCATGCGGTGTCAAAATGTAGTGCATGCGGTGTCAAAATGTAGTGTGCATGCAGTCAAAATGCAGTGTGCATGCAGTGTCAAAATGCAGTGCATGCGGAGTCAAAATGTACTGTACTTGCGGTGTCAAAATGCAGTGTGCTTGCGGTGTCAAAATGCAGTGTGCATGCAGAGTCAAAATACACTGTGGGTGCGGTGTCAAGATGCAGTGTGCATGCGGTGTCAAAATGCAGTGTACACACGGTATCAAAATACTGTGTACAGACGGTGTCAAAATGCAGTATGCATACGGTGTCGAAATCCAGTATGCATAGGGTGTCAAAGTGCAGTGTGCACACGGTGTCGAAACGCAGTATGCATATGGTGTCAAAATCCAGTATACATACCAGTGTCGAAACGCAGTGCATATGGTGTCAAAGCATGCATCTTCTTCATTAGCACTACATTACACTACACCAGCATATCGTCCTTCCGCACACACCGAACACGCAACGTACCGCACATCCATAATCCAATGTAACAACATTTAAATAGCGCACTTTTACACCATGCCATGTACGCAAGACAACCGAATAGCTGACTTATTCCTGTCATCGCAGACATTCCGGAATAAGTTCCTTGAATTTCCCAAGCACGAAAACCTAATAGCCTATTTTCCCCTCGTTATTCTGTAATAAAGGAAGGTCGTCCCTGAAGCAAATAGCTTTTTCCAAGTTCGCCGAAACAGCTTTTTCAAACAAAGTAAAATCCGTTCCACATATTTGTCGATTTAGACATATCAGAAATATATATTTCGAATTGCTGACATTTTGGGCATTGTAGATGAAGTTAATGCTGGCGTAGAAGTTGCGAGCCGGCATGGAACTTAACACCACTACTACAGGTCAAGGCCACACAGTCTACTGACACGCGGTCTGCTAGTTTGCTCCAAGGTAAGGTTTTTGTTTCTCAAAATGATTTTCAGGGTGACTCCACCCAACAATGCAGGTCCCTCGACTCTCAGTTTCTCAAGCAGAATGTCAGCCTCACTACTGGATGTGCTGAACCGCTTTGGTTTGCGGATTCTTTTCTGCCAGCGCAAGAAGAACTCCCGCCATCTTAAAATAATTAGTTATTCTTTTACAAATTCGTGCCTTGCGCATACCTAATTTTATTCCGGTATAATAATGGATCGAATAGCTATCCCCGAATAGTGGCAATTCGGGTACAAATTAATACAGTTTACATGCGTACGGAGCCAGGTAACGTAGAAGTTCGTGGACTGGGTGGGTGAGTGGGTTGGCTGGTTGACGTCCATCTGCAAACGAAGTGCATACCAGGACGATGTTGTTCAGGCAAGTGAACGTGCTGCCACATGTCCGTCGCATTTTAAACTTAGAAGACAACTTTAATAGCGACAACGGCTGTAGGCTGGTTTCAAGAACGTGGAAGACGCCAATTCACGGCAACAGAGAAACGACTGAACTCAAGATATCTCAAGATGGCGATAGCTCGTGATGATACCGCGGTACAGTGAAATGACAAGTGCTTCCATTTGGCGCTAATAGCACCCGAGTTTAAAAAGTTGCATGTGTCTGGATACGGATGCACGTGGGCGAGTGTGCGCGAAAAAGAGTGGATAAAGACACAAACATCAGAGCGCAGAAAGCGAATTAAGGGCTTTGTCTTATACTTCCGGGTTGCGTTGCATAAAACTAGTTTTCGTACGTCGTTGTCGCTCATAAAATTGAAAATGACGTCATAAAATTAACACCCAGAATGCCCGCGCGGACTCTTTTATGTAAGGCAAAGGGGGTAAGTATAGGGTCATGCAGCTGTTCCCCATGCACAGTTTCAGTGATTTCTAAAGCTGCCTACAGTGCGGGCTTTTTTTTTCAGACATCTCTTTGATAATGGAAGAGACCTGCACGTGGTAAAGGGTTAAGACTGTTTGTCTGGGCAAGCGTGCATGCATGCATATTGGAACTTCTCCGAGCACAGTCTGCAAAATAACAGCCTCAAAGAAATACGCATGAAGTCCCCAATCATGTCCGACCGCTAGACTAGACAAACTTAGCACCCCTCCTCCCACCCACCCCACCAGCTTTACCGCACCTGTTCTTTCTTCAGCAGTTCTAAGAGTCTCTTTTGTCTGACTAATCTCTGAGCGACGTGTTAGTAAACGGTGTATTTCTCGATGTCACTGGATCTCGAGCAAAAGAAAGGCCCCACACACAGCTCACCCCTTTCTTAACATCACGATCGGAGACCAGCGTCGCCTCCAACCACCACCACACCCACCGCGCGCGGCTGCTTTGCTTGGACGGCGTTTGATCAAATCAACAGAGCCATTTGGCACGGCTCAAAGCCTGCAATAGCGCCGATTAGAGTGATCGCCAAAGCTTAAGCATCTCCCACTTGCCCGTCTATTGATTCAGAAAGAGGGTCGGGTCCCCCCACCCCCTACCGATTCGAAAGCGTCAGCGCACGATTACTTACGTCACTTCCTGCCTTGTCTTGCTCACGTGACGTTAGTTCTAATCATATCTGACGCTTTGTCATTTCAAAATACTTTGCGGTTCACATGATATACTCTAGAGACTTAATTTCTTGCGTTGTTTTTACTTTTCTTTTTCTGGCCCTTTTCCAAAGCACACATCAGATTCATGTCAAAATAGGCCAGTTACTGTATTACCCCCACCTCCGTCTATCCATCCTTCCGTGGGTGCGTGCGTGCATCCTTGAGTCTGAACGCATTACTGAAGGATTTGGCAGATGTTTCCCAAATGCTTACATCCGGGACTCTTTTCGAGAAATCTATATTTATGTAGTATACATTTACTATAGTATTTTCTTGTAAAAAGTCTTCTGTGCGTTGCAGGGGGACTAAAGCACTTTCGACATTTAGATCCCTCACTACGGGAACCGCTGTGATTAATTTTCCTGGGGTGGCTTGAATAAGCGTTCTTGTCTTTTGTTCATACGTAAATGTGCATATTAAACACAAAAGGCGAACGGCACTTTTGGCCACTCTTAAGACCGGATCTGCAGGTAAAAGTGATCGCGCAAGCCAGCGCAGAACCCAAACTGTTGCTGTGGAGTCGAAACTGCTTCTTAACGAAGTCCTAAACCATATACAGCTGTTTTGTTCTGCGAACTTACGCATACGACTGAACGCATCTCTTTCTCTGCTGTGCCTCAGGCTAAAATACGCAATTCTTCTACTCAACCAAGCGTGTAGCCTGGCATCTAAGCGCCCAGGCGACTGCCACTAATGGCATATGAAGTAGTGCAAAAGAACTCCAAAGCTTTCAAGAAAGACCCGAAAATGCCAGAAAACCATCTCTTCTTTTTTTAGAATCAACATCAAATGTGTAACACAGCTAACGTCAATGGCATTTTAAATTCGAAAAGAGATAAATTTTAAAAAAAGATTTACTGTTTTGCTCTGGGAGTGGTGCATGAAATGCTGCGTGGGTGAGCGATGAGATTTGTAGTCAGAGGTGAAAACAGGAACAGAAAAGCAAAGTTAGGGGGTTGAGTACTTAAACATTTCCAGTCAGAAGGGAATAAACGATAAATCATTTCCGGCGTATCAGATGTACCGGATGCTACGCGACTAGACAAAAATCGTTGCTACATATCATGACCTGATGGTGCAGTACTGAAAATCCAAATCAGCTAGAACTGCAGCACTGAAGCCAAGCTTTTGTTGCATGTACCTTTATAAATCTTTTTGTACATACAATTTACCGTTTTCCACAGTGTAACAAATTGAATAGGCGCATTAATTTACCTGTAGTTACGTTCACTTACTTTGCGGTGACTGTAGTTATGAAGAACTGGTACAAAAATATTTTATATCCCTCGACTTAAAGATTAAAAGTATGTTTTCCTCGAACCCCTTGTGAGAAGAGAGACTAAAACAGATGTTTGCTTAGTCATAGGAACTCTCGGGAACCGAAGCATGGTTGATTATTTAGGCCATTCGTAGGAACCATCGAATGACAAGAGCAGATTCCTTCAAAAGCACAAAGATGAAAAGGACTTAATACGAAGATCTTACTTTCGAAGAGACAGGAACGTAATCATCTCTTTAAATCTTAGATTCTTTTTAACAAAAATTCGAGCAATAGCACTTCAGACAAAATCAGAATAAAGGAAAACCATTTGGCTTTCATGATAACTTTAACAACAACGTGATGTTAATCATGAAAGTTTTCATCGCACTTTCAATGTATGTGACAGGTATCTCGTCTGTAATCGTTATCGAGAACTGCATATGACGATACCGGACACGCGATAGGCCAACAAACACAAAATCTCATTCCTGAAGTTATATAGGCTATTGTGAAACTCCTGGGACGGGTTCCACGAGCGTTCTTATCTCCTTATTATACGTAACGGTGGACGTAAAATACACAAGGAGAATGGACCTTAGGACCGTTTTTATGACCGAAAAGCGACTACGAACGCTCATGCATGCCAGCCCTGCTTGCTATCTTTAGTGGTCTGGCGAAGATTTTACATTTGTCTTCTTTAAAAAAAGGAGAGCTCGCATCTGCCCTTTCCGTCTCGGTATCGTAGACACAACTACCGTTTATTTCTGCTTCCTTCTGTACGTAGGAAATATCTTTATCCTAACTCACTTCAGACAGAGACCAATGTATTCACGTCCTTGATAAATATCAAAGAGAATCCTATTCGATATCTGTACTGCGGGCGCTAAGTTTCCATCTATTACAACTATTATTGAAACATGTCTTTGTGCACTGTTCGCGTTTTATGCCGAAAAAACACAGACAAACAAACAACGCTGCTAGAAACAAAAACCATGGCAGTCATCATACTCACTGGAGTGGCATTAGCCTGTTTTCTATGTTTTCTAATGCTCGTAGTCAGAGCAAAATACCTAGCAGTCTATCTCTTCCACATTTGGAGACACCTAAAATTCGCACTGCGTTACATCACAGCCTATCACTTCCACATCTGGAGACAACCGAAATTCGCGATGCGTTACGTCACAGACCACGCAGCAAGGAACAGTTTCAGGACCTGTTGCACTTTCTTCAGGGGATATTTTACTGATTTGTCATGGCCAAAGGATGTCCGGTGATAATTTTTATCGCCAAGGTCATTACTATACCGGTACAATTGGCCCATGTTTGCATGGTGTTGACTGTAAACTACATACCTGACAAGTACTGACTCTGACATTCCTCACAGCTGTCAATGTTGACTCGGCTACCTGCAACGTTATCTCGGAGAAACTAAACGCCCACATAACGCCCAAGACCTGGCGTGAGACAGAGTGTGGCTGCCGTCATCGCCCGTTTCTGCTGGTCCTGCAACAGCGGCAGTGGTGGCGCCAGAGGCAGAAACGGTCGCCGACAAGTTGCGGATGTAGTCATCTTTAGTCATCTACATCAGCACAGGCGTGTAGCACTCTCCCTTCACTGTTGCTTCTGGTAGGTTACAATGCTTGTGTTGTGTTTTAAGCCGATTCAACGGTTATATACGGCGACATTACGTTTACATTACGGCACGGAAGCGAGCTGTACGCAGGTGTCACATACAGAACTATGCCGCCCCGGCTAGGGATCTGAACTGACAAACAAAATCTTGATGCACCATTTTAATGACCTTTGCACTTGGCAGGCTAAAAATAAGTGTCTGCTCATCTTTGCAGGGATCTCGAAGCTGTTGCTGTTTACAGAAACGACTGAGAAAGCCAGCGAATGATGAACGTAAAAAAGCACAGCAAAACAAGGTCAATAAATTACGTTTATGAAAGGACAGACGCCGAGTTTTTCTCTTACATAAATACCGGTGTGCGTGTTCGCGCGAATAACGAGCAGAAACTTGTGAGAAAGAAATATGACGAACGCAAGGTGAGGTAAGTGCAGATTTTTTAACGTTTCAGTACATATAATCGCAAAAACTAAGACGTTATCCGACAAAAATCCCCTGAGAAATAAAAAAAATCGGAGCGACCGCCTCTGCAAAAGCAAACCATGGCCCAACAGACACTTCGTGTTGGAAAACAGGTCCTAAAATGAAATGAAAAAACAGACACATCAGGATGACAGTGTGTGCGTGTGCGCGCCGGCGTGGATCTGGGTGTGCACGTCGGTGCACTTCTTTTCTTCTTAGTTTTTTTTTTCGATATTTGAGTTCACTTTTCAGGTCAACACGTGTACGTGTGCAGGATTATGAGGTGAAAGGTTATGTACATTGAAACAGACGAGGCTTCGTAAGAGTTCCTCGTAACCAACGATGGGGGTAATTTACAAACAAGAATGCAAAAATTTACAGGTTAGCAGGTCTTTACAGAAGACCCGCACATTTCAGGGTAGACGGTCCTTTTGGCACTTGGTTTTAAAAATTTCCAGAAGCACTGCGTTGTAGACAGATACAAGAAGATACGTTTCTGACGTATGATGAATATAAAATATTTAAGCTAGTGGCTATTCTCATTCAAAGAACACTCCTGTTGTTTTACGCTAACCCTAAAGTAAGGCAATTTTTTCCTTCGCATGAACAACCTTTACATAGACAAGGGGTCCGCGTGGAAGCCTATTTTACTTTTAATATCTACTACTCGGCGTCTTTAAGGCAAAGACGTGTTACAGTTTGTTCAAATGGATTGCTGTTTGAAAGATCGTGATCACAAAGAACAAAACTCAATTACAAACTGAGGATCAGGATGTCGTAAGTTAAAATCTCGATACAGGCAAGTGTCCTTCCTCTGTATACGACACCACATACAGGCTTGACTGCATGCCCCGATACAGCTCTGGTTGCTGACTCGGCGTAAGAAAGGCTAAACAAACAAAAATTAAAACTGGTTACTCAATGTTGAGATCACAGGGCAACATATACTGTCCATTAGACAGACGAGAGCACACAGTGCTTTTGTAGACTCGCTGTAAAGGGCGGCTATTTCGAGGGGCTGCGTGGAAACTAGAGGGCGCTTTGAATCCACATTAGTTTTAATGTGTGCATGTACAGTGGATCAATCATCCACTTGTCCACTCCTTCTCCCCACACTCATCTTCTTACTTATGTCAAAGAGGTTCGGCTGAACAAATCCAGAAATGCTTGCGAACATGGCCATCGCTTCATCGTTAAGAAATTAATGTCAACAAGCCGGCAGAGGAGCCTCTGTGGACTTCAAAAGGGGAGATAATGATCGTGGAGGGGTGCGCACTGTATCCAGGATCTGTCTTGCACGCGCACGGGCTCACACACACGCGAACGTACACACGCCCTTACGTAGCAGATCAACCAGCATGATACACAAAGGGGCGGGGTCTGAAATGTCGTTTATTTGAAATTAAAAGTTGTTAACTTTAATAACTCTGTAAGAATTTTCCCCTTTCGCTGTATCCATCTTCGATACTGCAGCACTAACCTGCAGCGTATTGGATATATTTAGACACACTGCACTTGTTTCCTACATACATCTGCAAAATGTTTAGGACTTTGTTTGGAAACACTTTCTAGTTGTGACTGGCTGTTGAGATTATTTCCGTTTGAGATTATAAACGTTTCGACGTTTGGATAAAGCAGATAAGTTTATACTTAGCCACCTCAAACTTCAGTACTAATTACATGGCTTTCAAAAAAATATGTAGTGCTCCTCGGATACGGACTACGGATCAAGGAAATCCTATAAAGATTTATAATCCGGCCTAAGAGTACAGGAAGGGTCCTTCGGCCAGAAAGATGATGAGGGAATTAGGCTTCCTGATATCACGGCATAGACCAGTAAAAATAAAAATCGGAAGATTTCCTTTTTAATTTTTTTTTGTGTTACTGCGTATGCGTCAGTAGTTATTCTCATCGCATTTTAGCACGTCGAGACCACGTGATTTCTAGTTATCAGGGTGCCAAACATCCACAGTTTAAAGTTGCTTGAAATACTACATCCTTGCGCGAGCAAGATCCTGGCGGGTAATCCGCTCTGAACCGGAAGCAGGGAGAGACTCACGCGGCGTGGCTAAGCGAAAAAGCAAAAAACCAAAAAGCAAAACACCTAGCACAAAACGGGAGTGACGTAAGCACCCAGTCCCGGACCCGCAAACAACACCCGGGGAAACAACCCAGTGACGTGTAAACCCCCCTGACATACTAGCCGGCTAAAATTTAGGTCTAAACTGTCTGATAAAACGGTGTACGGAAAGACAGAGCAGCAAGGACAGAACACAAAAGCTCATTTCCCTTGAACCGATGACCCAGCGCAGTGAGGCAGGAGCGAGGAGCCACCAAGGCTAAGCCATGCTGAGTGTAGGGAGCGTTAAGTGAGGACCGCAGGTGCAAACACGTCCAGCCGGCATAGCAGCGCTTCAGACAGCAAGGGTGACCTGATCAGTGAGCTGTGCGCACGGGTGGCGCGTGGTGTGCGCATGCGCAAAGGGGACTTACAAGGGATGCCTTGGTGGGTATAATTTTTGGGAAGGTGCGTTTAGGAATCGCTAATTGAAAATATGGCACTTTGGGTCATGTACAGTATTGTGACAATAAAAGCTGTCTGCGGCTTAGAAGCACGACCGTTTATTTAACGAATATCTAATATCTCATTTCATAATGAAATTACTTCGAAGTGAGCGGAGAGAGGAACCAGAAATGAACCAGAAATGTCTTATCACCTACCAACCTCCCTACTGTTCTCCACACCCACTGTGACGCAAGCGCACGCTCGCACTCAAGATTCTATTCTGCACACAGTCCAGATCCTATACTTAACGAGAATGTATTTTCGGTAAACCTCTTTATCTGTAAGGCTCTATAATTATAGAGCTTACTGTAGACTAATTCATTTTAAAATGTTATATATGTGTTTTCGATTCATTTACAACTCTGGTTTCTTAGTTTTGTGAGGATCCTTTAATGAAGACCTACAAGCTATGTTCACACAGTCATGATGTTATTTGCAAGCTGTATACGAAGGGCGACGCACGCATGCAGGGGCAAGCTCTCGTTATATACACAGCCCAGCGCGTGCCTGTGTTATCTGCCTGCGTGCGTTCGTGAGTGAGACAAAGTGTTGTAGGTCAATGTTTGCCAGTAAGTTATCGAGCAAGCGAATTAGGAAATTCATGATTTCACAAACCTGCCTGTCAGTCAATGTTTCTTCGGGTTAATTCGAGCTAAATTATAAACGAGAAAGCGTGTTGGAAATCGAAATTGTGTATTTTACTTTCTGAACAGGCTGGAAATTTAAAAATATTTAATAACCGCGATTTCCCCCCCCCTCCATTTATCTACAAAAATCTAACCAGCAAAAAAAACAAACAAAACAAAACAACAAAAAAACAAAACAAACAAAACAAACAAAAATGTGGGCGAGGCTTCAGTCAATAGCGCATAGGTAATTTTAAAACAGATTCGTTTGGTGAAGCTTATATCAATATAAAAAACAGCTCCACGTCAGTCACATACCCCAGTCAATGAAGACATTCTGAAACAAGCGCGAGGTAAATGAAAAGGAAGGACTTGATGTTGTAACAAAATCTATAAATGTTTTGTTGCAGCAGAAATTTCTGCAGATCTTACTTCGTATTATCTACCAATGCGCCTCAGATTTATCGACATCTCAGACCGTCACGAACTGTGCAGTTTCTGGTCCAACTTCTTTCTCATAAAATTATGTAAACGCTTTTCAAAGGATGCACTTATCTCCTGAAGTTTATGCTTTACTCAGCCCAGTGTGAAATCACTTCTATGGTGGATGGGGGAAGTGACAAAATACGCACTCTGTCTTGACGTGTTCTAGTTTCATGGTGTTGTCCGCAGCCGCAAACTGAGGTATCGAACTGTGATATTACCAAGACCGGAAACGATAGCTCGCATTTTGAAATGAAGAGATTTGGATGAGTCGAAAAGAATACTTGAAACTTCAATGTGCAATTAAAGGACTAACAGACATAAAATAATGAAGTTGTAACAAAGCGCTGTTTAACTAAGCGAAATTGAACACGTTACTACAAAAAGGACTGGAGAAATGCAAAACAGGTGTTGAAAAAACTCATATTGTGAGAACACTCAGAGAAAGCTGTATTCGGAAAAAAACCTCCCTGAAGGATACACAAGGTGTGAGATGGAATACAACAATAACAACGTGACTTTTAAAATGTCAGTCACGGCCCCTCCGGTAATTAATATGACGATCAACACTACAGTGAACGTTTACGAGAACTGCGTCGTTACGTTATCGTCTGACGGAAATGGGGACGTGATCAGCCCAGAAACACTACTGTTCATCTACAAGGTCAAGGCCGCCATAATAATACCCCTCTTGTTCACATTCGGCTGTCCGACTAATGTTTTGAACATCGCTGTTTTCTTCAAACAGGGTTTGAACGACCGTGTTAACCTCATCCTCTTCAGCCTAGCTTTCGTCGATTTGGCTACTGTTTCTTTTTATTTCCTTCTCTACGTAGAACACATATTTATGTTTAACTCGCCTGAGACCTCTAGTCGTGTAAACACCTTCCTTGTCAACAACAAAATAGTTCTTCTTTACAGCTGCATATTCGGTGAAAAGTTTCTGACCGCTATAATATCCGTTGAGAGGTGCATCTGCATAATGCTGCCACTTCACGCGAAAACTTTAATAAACACGAAAACCATGGCAGCTGTCATACTTGTTGGAGTTCCAATAGTTTCTTTTCTGAGGCTCGCAGTCACGGCAAAATATGCTATAGTGTGTTTCTTCGACCTCAGGAGACAGGTGACTTTCACGGGGATGTATATCACAGATTATGCTGCTAGGAATAGGGAGATGCTGAACTTTTTGGACGTAATATTTTACGGCTTTATAATGAGTCTAGGCTGTCGAGTCATTGTTTTGATAACCACTCTTATTTCTATCGGCAAACTCTGGCAGATTGCTACATGGAGAAGACAAATTTCATCTGCAGCTACTAGAAATGAAACAGCGGTGACTAAAATGCTTCTTGTGTTATGTCTGATGTTTCTTGTGTACAATATACCTCTGGTTTGGGCAAGAGTATATCCATTTTTTAACGCTGAATTTAACCCTACAGGTAAATACCAAAATTTTTGGCAGGCCTCTGTGTCAGTTGGAGAGATTATGATTTGCATGGACGCGTCGTTGAGGTTTGTTGTGTACTATTCCGCGTCTTCGAAGTACAGACAAACGTGCCGTAGGTTGTTGAAACCGAGCAGGTTCCTGAAAGGTAATCTTGACAGTAGCAAGGTAGGAGTTATCAAGACGACTTCCTTGGGTAACAAACCTTTCATCGCTTCCAGTCACAATGGAGCTGTCTTCTCGTTGTGCTCATAAAACTAGCCCAAGCCTAATGGAGGCACGCAGCACAAGAGTGCCAGAAGAGATTCTTGTTTGGCTAATCTCTGACATTGATAAACGGACGATGTCAGGAGGCTTAATCTAGAATAAAAGAGCCCAGCAGAACTGAGTTCTTTTCTTTACCTCGTGATTGGAACCCACAATCTTCATTAATCCCTAAGGAAAAATTCCCTTACTTTCATCGTCCTTCTGGTGAAGCGCGTGGTCGAGTGGTCAGAGCGAAACCAAAAGTAGGGCCTACTGGCTCGAGATCCGTGCGCCGCAGCAGACCCCCCCCCCCAGTTCCCCCATGTGGGGATGGGTACTTGACCCATGGGTCAGGGACGGTAAGCTAGCGACGGAAGCTAAATGGGCTCCGCACTCACGATGCTTGTTCACAGAAAGTGGAGTCTATACACCAATACTGCACTATCATGGAAAACGTAGGGACGATCTTTACTTTCACTAGGGCCTTTAGGCACACAACACAAAGCATGGAATGGAATTTCTCAAAGATGTGTACTTGCGTAACTCTGACCTCCCTATCATCCTATATACCATATCCTTTTCCCATATGATTATACTTCCACATGTAGGAAACAAACAATGTCTCATTCCACACGTTGAAACACTCGCGTTCTGTGTGTAAACATTTAACCGTTCAAAGGCATTGTGTAGCTGCCTGTATCTCTGTTTATTTGGGAAATACAAACATCTGTAACGTAACATTTCTTTGGGAAACTTTTTGAGCCCATTTGCCAAACACGCACATAATTTTCTGAGCATCGATTTCCTGCACGAATACGCATCTCAATAATTGTTTAAATTACTACTGAACAAGCACGAAGAACAAATAAATTGGTAGACCATATAATACTTAAAAGTCTTGTTTATTACTAAAGAAAAGACTTAGATAATTTTTTAAAAAATTATTTATAACTGTATACACATTTTTTGCGTAAGTTGTGTTTGTCGATTATCTTTTTCTTGATCCTCTTTGGACGGACTCAGAAAACACAGTAAAATCAGATGCCAGTTCCTGAACTGTCACCACTGATAGAATTTCTTTTTTCTCTTGACGAGCCGTCTCCTGTGCTCGCTCGCACGACCACCGTCAAGAAAGTGACATATACGCAGGTGGAAATATCACTGTATTACCAATTAATATAACTTCTCAATCATATGGCCGAGCCCCCACCACCTATAGTCTCCCATGAAGAACCACAAAACACTGAAATACAGTGAACAAAAAAAATGTATTGTTGATATAAGCAGCGAGTATTTACAGCCAAGACAATATCTGATACAACTGGTTAAACACTAGGCGTCCCGCAATTTCCTTCTGTTCTGGCTAGGTCTTCAATGACATATAATACCAACCTACATCACACGCCTCGCAATTAAACACAATAATAAACCACGCACCTTAATATCTTCCTTGCTTACGAGAAAAGAATGACCACGTGAAGCACAACACTCACAGAACACAACACTCGTTCCCGAATGCTTCTTACAGTCCGCATGACAGTCTGTACGTTGGAGCGCTCCTTCCTTGGATATGTTCACCAGTAGATACCCTGAAGACCTCTTGAACACCTCCCCGTAACAGCAGACTTCGATGCTGACGATCACACACGCCACAGAGGATATGACGTTTTCCCAAGGCTGACGCACAGCCCTTTGAGCTCACCCCAAGAGTTCGGTTACAGGCAGCCTCTCTTTAAGGCTGGATCTTTGCCATCTGTTTCAGACGGTTGTCTGTCCGCGGTCGTCGATCTCCCTCCTTCAAGTTCTGCAGTTATCTCCTCGCTCGGTTAGCGTAGAGGTTTCCCACAGCAGAGGAAAACGTGCTAGAGTCTCACACCAGTCTTGGGGGAACACCATAATTCCCCTCCAAGAATACCTTGCGCTCGGATACTGATCTACTCCAGACACATGCCATGGATACTAGACTTCCCACACGTCCAGTAGAACGAGACACCTTAATTCTGCAGCAAGACTAAATCCATCAGTCTTCAGCAGACTTTACCACAAGACACGTACGTCTCCTCACAGCAGTTGATGATCTTCTCACAGGAGATTGGACTAAAAGACGAACGCACTGGAGATTTCGGCTAAAGATGATTTGACTGTCTAAGCCAGCCCTTTTATTCTAAACATTCGTCCATAAATTCTTTCACTCACTTACATGTCGTCATCAAGACGGTTACATACATCAACCAATCAGGACAGAGACAGCAGAAGCCACGCCCCGCGTTAACTACGAGAACACGCCCCTAAGTGGACACCTAAGTGGACACTCTTCCTGGCAGTTTAAACCTCTCGGCTACAACATCAAAGCCTCTGGTGTTCGATACTACCCGTCAGCAGCTTCCTCCTGATGCGTAATTCCCCCCCCCTCTGTCCAAGTAACCCACACCTGGCATGGGTGTGTTGCTCATTCAAGGGCTAATATTGTTGGCTATTCAACATACGAGGAGTCAGTTCTCTACTGAAAAAAAACTTCATTAGGTTACTATAGCCATACTTACCAACTAACGCCCAGTCCATTTCTACGCACACAAAATTACTTCATCCCTTTACGATAGTTTAAGCCCCTAGCTATTGCGGCGCATGCAGAGCCACACACGAGACAGTTCTTCTTTGCTGTAAAGGAAATCGAGAGTCACACACAGTGCACACTAATGTTCTTACACAAAATGTTTTCCGGCTTAATGCAGGTATAACATCACACTCATTAATCTTCAACTGCAAAGCGCATAGAAGTCACACACACACACACACACACACAGTACTGTTCCTACACAAAAGTATTCTCTGCCTCGAGGCCCATATAGAATCAGGCGACGCTTTTCCTCTGCTGTAATGTACATGAAAATCACGCACAATAAGTGTTCTTTTTAAACGACTGTTGTGCACTTATACCATCTCCCGCAATACTAATCTTCTGGGGTAATGCATATTGCAGGGCACACAAAATACTTGAAATTCTTAGGCCCACTGTGAACCCACACGGCTCTCTGGCCAGTCGCCTAGTAGTGGGGGAGGAGGGTGTCTACGGGTTCAGAGGTCACCCAGGGTGATGGTCGTGACTCCCTGAACCTCAAAAATAATCAGTGTTTGTTTCGCAACGATACTTTCACATTTATTAAAATTACTTGTGGGACAGAAACACATGTGTACCCTACCTTCCGTCTTGGCGAAAGGGATCAATTTGTGTAGTCCAGCGTTGAAGTCAGGGGAAACCACTGACGATGGTCTTCCACAAGACGAACTGGGCTCACAAAGACACCCCATAAAAATCAGTCTTCCATCTTATGTTCCACACAACACTGCCTACAGCTCCAGTGACTGAACAAAAAAAAGCACTACAACATCCAACCCAACGGACGTTTCAGACCGGACTAAAGATTACTCAGCTCACCAGTCGCACCATCTGGGGACTTGAACTCCTGTTCACTCACCTTTGAGCGACACAGTCTCATGTTCTAAGCATAAAATGATGTGGTTACCAGCTGAAACTAAGACTTGAAATTTAATGTTCTGTATGTGTTATCAAAGTTCCCCCTCCTCTTATTTATCTACACGTAGAGATGGTTTAATATTAAATGTTTGTCCAACATTCGGTTAATCAGTGCGTTAGGCTAGGTTCTAAATAGTCTTCGCTATTGTCACACAACGTGAGAGAGGCCCTGTTGAGGATTTGAATGTGTGCATTGTCCATAAATCGACCCAGTAATGCGATAAGCGATAACATTTGTAAATGGACGAGAAACACAAGTGCCAAATTATGGAATAACTGGAATCCTAAAAAATATGGTGAAGAAATGCAAACTGTTTGTTTTTTTTTAACCTGACGTCATTTAACCAAAATGTTCTATGTCAAATCTTTGTTTACTTTCAAAAGTCAACCGTTTAAATATAGTTTTGGCCATTTTCTTACGAGTCCTCAAATACAGAGACAAACGTAAGCATGGTCTTCATAATGGTATTAGAATCTACTTACAGCGTGTCCGTTACAGACCTCCATCCATTAACAAAACTCTAGAGTCTATTGTTTGACGTGAACGAAAGTTGCACAGCCCAGCAACGGAACAATGCAAAGTGTTGTGATATTACTCTGTCAATGTGTCTGGGGGTATTACTTTTATGTGCTTTAAATAGTTTGTTCGTTAACCAGAACTACGACAACATAAATACGTGCCAAAAATACCTGATTTTTGTGTAAATCCACCAAACGTTCCGGCTCAAGCCCCCATCCCTTCACTTGCCACATGCACAACTCCATGAAAAGAGGGCAGCGATAAAATACTACACTATATATTTATTCTACAGTTACAGCGAATAATGTCCACTGCACAACTACCTGCACACGTAGATTATATAAGAACCACTTCACTCTCATGCAATTACCACAGGGACATACTACACGCATGCTGCACTATTTACAGGAAGATTGGTTAAACTACAATGCCGATAGTCCACATCACTTAAACAAGGGAAACCCCACTTTTTACCGAAGACAAAAGATCGTCTGTCCTCTGCAGAAGGGTGGTAAATCCGACCATCTCTAAAATGACACAACACAGACGTCTTTACTTTCAGTACGACCGACAGATAGTCACATTGACTAAAAGTATTCTCGCTACACCTAACTGGTCCCCACTGGACAAACTGACTAACCAACAGTTATGGTGTATACTTTTGGAAATGACTGAACGAGTTTACAACTGACTGTTCACGGCTATTTTTCTCACAATTATCCTTGAGTGACGATCGTGTCAGCTACTTCTCCATAGAGCTAGTCTACACGGTACGTACACTCACGATGCTGGACAGGACTACCGCACATGCCACATCTCTGCAACATTTTCGCTCAACATTGCAACTTCCATATATGGTAAATATTGCTGAGAACATTGCAAGTGTAGGAAGGTCCTCAGCTCCACTTCCCAGCAACGGTCCGTTGACTTTCCAAGCTCCTCTCCGACTGACAAGAGTCGCCCCTTTGCTGCTCCGCAGTTCCCTTCTAACGGGTCGGCGGCCGCAGCTGGCTCTTTTGTGTCCACGTTGCGGATAATTGTCGTACTGGGCTACAGTAACTACCCCAGGAGATTGGGTGTACTCGGCGATTCACAACTAGCAATCGGCTACCTGTATACTCCTGGGTTTGTGTTCACATCGCACCTCCAACTTACCAGCCCCACAAGCTCGCGCGCCCGATAGCTGACCGGCCGTCCTTCCGCTAACAGTCTATTTTTAACAACGCGACCTGGTCGTGTCAGGCAGAATTCCTGTGATGCGCATGTTCCGAAACCCTAACAAACAGTTCTGGATTGCGACATGCGTGTTTAGTGTGTACAACTGCTAGCCACTAATAAACCCTGCAGTCGACTTTTATAGCAATTTGTTTATTTATTGATTATATCATTTGAGGTGTGGGTCAGAAGATATATTACCGTCAAAGGTTACTCCAAGATATTTCTCTCCAAAGAATAAAACGTTATTAGCATATATTTTTTTAAAAAAAATGCCATACAAAGTTTTGTGGTGTTCTTTGCTGTGATGGGGTAAAATTGAAAACATGCCGCTTACTGCACTGACGAATATATATATATATATAACAGTAACATTGACTTCCTTATCCCTGCTGTGTAAACCCAGGAAGAAATAGGACATAAACATGTGTAAACATTATTACTGTGTGTTTGCCTGCGTTCATGCGTGCTGTGGGGGTAATTATCAATCATTGCAGCATTGTAAAACTAAGCACCTCTCAGTCTTTGGAAACTCTGGTGCTTTGTTGTGAGAAAATAAAAAAACTACCACGTGTTTAAGATGATGAAAGTGCTTTAGTTGAAAAATTCAAAGAACGATAATTTTCCTGTTGACGAATTCAGGCTCGTTTACTTTTGGACCTTGAATCCTGATACCTGTGCTGTCGATGCGCCGTGTTACGTTTGGGAAGCAGTGGAATTTCTCCTTTTGCTTATCTGCTTCCCTCTGATCCGGAAAACTAATCCAGCGTTTCGCATGCTGCAGCATGGCCTAATTATATTAATTATATGATATTAATAATATTATATTAATATAATTGTTACTCTTGCAATGATGCGACTACCTGTTAGCTGCGATTTTCCTATCAAGTCTGCGGAAATTCTCTGGAAGGATCCACTTGCGTAAAACCGCGCAGTGCCACCATGGTGCCACGCAGACTTGTATGCTAGGCAGTGTTATGTGCCCTCGAATGGCAAGTTCCTAATGCTCTGCAATCTCGTTGGTAATATCAAGAATATCTTGCCGACAAAATCCGGTAAATAACGTATAGCGTCGCTGGGATGAAAATGTGAGAGTGCGAGTGATTGTTCTACATATGTCAGTAGAGGTATATTGGAGAATCATTCAGTGTGTAGTGAAATATTCTATGTTGAAACTGTAAATAAATAGAATAGCATATTATCGCTGCCCGCTTTTTTAGTAAGTTGTGTGCGTGACAAGCAAGGGGGTGGGGTAACTCTAGTTAACGAGTAGACTAGTGAAACACATAAGCGCAATACCCCTAGACACATGACAGAGTAAATATCACAACACGAACTAAGAGTTGTTTTAAATACATTGCTGATGCCAGCTACCTAATTCTTTAACAACAACTCCGTCCACTGAGGACTGAAGTAAAAGTGGCCGTCAGTACTTTATATGTACAAAGGTATGTAGTACCGATAATATTACATCGACTGTTTATTCTTCGCTTCTTTCGCCTATATTATAATAAATGTGGACTTAAATCAAAAATCATGAACCCGTGTAGTGAAGTGTGAATTGACGAGATGCATGAAAAAAAAAAACGTTTACGCCAAACGTAGGCTGACACGTTTTAAAAACTTTTCCATCCAGTCCTTCCTATGACAGTCGTACAAGACACCGATAACAATTATTATACATGACGATAACGATGAAAAACAAAGCATAACATTTCTTCCCCAGAGTTCCCTTGGTGGCTGCCTTTTCTGGAGGTATGAGCAAGTTAGGTGTGCACCCGTTAAGGACCTTTTAAAAAAATTACTACAGGTGTATTTTTCGGGCGGGCAGTGCACAGCGGTGTGTTCAGTCAGGGCGAGAAAAAAAAACCGCGACCACAATGTCTAGTCGGACGAACCGCCCTCAGAAAATCTCGCACTAGCCATGACAACGACAGCCATAAATTCTTCGTTGAAATCACGGCGACAATCACACTGCATAGAGTGACGTTATGCACGTCATGAGGACTAAAGGCTTAGCTTGCTGAGAGACAAGGACAGGGGCACCGGAACGGCACTGAAGTAAACATGTTAAATAACACTGTAGTTGTTCAAAGGTTTATATTAGTAAAGTTCTAAGGTGAAGAATTCCCAACTCAGTATTCCACCAACAGCAGTGGCATGTCTTACTGGATATTCCTGACGGATCAGAAGCACTGAGTACAGTTCGTGACTTGACAAGCATGAAAGCCGCATACCCAAGATGGAGGTGTGTCAAACAGTTACGAATGCGGTGTTAATGTCTACGTTCATACGAGGGAAGTGGCAGGGGCAGGCCGGAAACGAGACACCAGAACAACCTCCAAGGCATCAGGTCTCCCAAACACCTCCCCCCACTGTTTAACATCACCTCGGCGGTCTAACGGTTAATTACGGCGTCCGCTTCCGAGGCGAGAGGTCGGTGGTTCGCTCCAAGGCCGAGTCATACTTAACTTAAAACAGCAATCTAGTAGCTGCCCTGCCAGACGCCTGGCACTACAGGGAACAGTACTAGGACTGGTTGGCCCGGTGTCAGTATAATGTGACTGGGTGGGACTGAGGCCCGTGTTGCGACAGCCGTCCCGCGTGTGACAAACAAACTTTGTCTGAAGTAACCCCGTCCTGATATGTACTATAGTTTGTGACTGGATTAAACCCACAGAACCCAAGCAAACTAAGCCTCCCTGTTTCCTCTCCCTTCCATCACTGTGTCTCTCCACCTTTATATTTGTCACCCCCAAAGTCAACCCCCTCTGCGATCTGGTGTTTAAGGCGTCCGCTTTCGAGGAGGAAGGTTGGTGGTTCGTAACCTGGTCCACTGGTTAGACCAGTGTCATTGAAAGGGACTGGGTGAGACTGAAGCCAGTATTGCGACAGCAGACCCACGTGTGGCAGCGCGTTAACCTCTCAAGCAACTCCGTCCTGATGTGCGCTTAGTGTGCTACCAAACATTTCCCCACCCCAAGTCAGCAACAATCAAAACAAATACCTAATTGTTTCCGTTTCAAACGCTGGCACAGCGTGTGCTTTCATTTCCTGCACGTGGCAAAACCAGGTGACTTGTAAGTTCACGCACAGATATGGCGGTCAATCACGTCAACAACGTATTATAAGTATTACACGGCGGCAAGTAAATCATGGAAATAATGCTTCGTCTGCAAGGTCTGAGCGTATCACGACAGAATATTATCAGTGACAAGGTCATTGACATTCACCAATAATAACCGCAGCTCAAAGATCGGAGGCACTTCCTATAATCCCTTAAGGGACAGAAGAGATTCCACCTCGCGTTATGGGGAGATGGGGAGCCATTAGTAAGCTGTACACTGAAACAGCCACCATACTGATAGCTGCAGTAAGACGGTCGGTGCGAATAAGTAGCTATGTTTTTCAGGGCAGTCAGGACACTGTTTAACCACATCGTATAATCCTTGGCCTCTCGCAACCTTCGACGCACGAATCCAATGCTCGCAACAAGCCTTTCATGTTCCATACAGACAGTCCGCGGGAGGCAACACACAGCCATAAAGAAAATGTGTTAGAAAAAAGTCAGCAACAATCAAAACAAATACCTAATTGTTTCCGTTTCAAACGCTGGCACAGCGTGTGCTTCCATTTCCTGCACGTGGCAAAACCAGGTGACTTGTTAGTTCACGCACAGATATGGCGGTCAATCACGTCAACAACGTATTATAAGTATTACACGGCGGCAAGTAAATCATGGAAATAATGCTTCGTCTGCAAGGTCTGAGCGTATCACGACAGAATATTATCAGTGACAAGGTCATTGACATTCACCAATAATAACAGCAGCTCAAAGATCGGAGGCACTTCCTATAATGCCTTAATTATCTGTTATCCCATTTCCTGGTGTATCACAGCAGGAGCAGCTATTTCATCTTCAGACAATCAAAAAGTCATCGCCGGCCCTTTCTTTCACTGTAGGAAAAAATTCTCTAGCAGACATAACGCTCATGCTTCAGCCAGACTCTGTCCCATTTCTCTTTACTTTTAAGATGCATGAACCTGGAGTTAACATGTGACAGACGTTTCTGAGTGTCCTGCCTTTTTTTTCTTTATAGAATCTTCTTTGCCTTATAAAAATGATTTAGATTAAGAATCTCCTCCACTGTCTGCACTTACCAAACACTGTCTTCAGGGATATCATTTAGAAAAAAGTGATCAAGTGGTTTTATTTTTCAATACTGCACGTGATGTGCATTCATATTGAAAGCATATTGTACCACAAGAATTTTTTTTGGCTTAACAGGTTATAAATAAAACTGTTGGCGTTCAACAAAATACAGCTGTTACATTCAACAAAATACAGCTGTTACATTCAACATAATACAGCTGTTACATTCAACATAATACAGCTGTTACATTCAACATAACTCATTTCCTTCTGCTTACACTGGTATTCCAATAAGTTGTTAGCACTGTCACTCTTGTACACTTGGTGATTACTTATATTTATATTACTTAATTACCTGTTATCTTTACATGTTGGTGTGTACCATGTGTGGAAACAATCCTACTACAGTGTCACTTCCTCTACCTGGGAAGTATTCTCTTTTCAGAGATATGTATCTACTCATCATTAAAGAAACTGTTTATCAACAACAGTGCAGCTAGAAAAGAAAAGCAATGTATGCACAGTTAAAAAAAAACTCACAGAAAACTATGTACAACAAACTATGTACAACAAACATGCACACTTGGATCAGCATGCAAATGGATAAACCATAATACCTGAGCATATGCAACAAGTCCAGTATACCTATAATGCCCTAGATAATATTTGTACTTACTAACTGGAAAGATTTGCAGAAAGAAACAACTCCAGATTTATTTATATGTATATACAAGGATATTTCATGCAGATAATTTACCCACAAGCCATCATCTTACAGGTATGCATTAACAGATTGAAGAACAACTCCCCGTTTTCCTGTTTGCGTTCTCATCAAACGGGGGAACCATCTCGAAAGTGGAATATGTTGTCAGTGGAGTTGTATGAACGCCAAATGAATAGAGGAAGTGAATGCAAAACTATGTGCAGAATTCTGAGTCTGTAGTCCAAGTACCTGCTAAAGTAGATTAATTATGTCATTTATATAGTTCTTGGTGATTAGCATATGGTGGAGATGGTATTTAATCTAGTTTATATTTACACCATGGTATGTTTTACAATTGTATGCATATTTACGTATGCAAGAACGTCAGTTGGGGGTACGGAGGGGGGAAAGCAATTAGTGTGTAATTATTCTTTTTTTAAACAATATATTCATCTGTGACAACAGGGAATAAGCTCAAGTCCTTTCTACTGGGTTTTAACCTGACAGTGCAGAAAAGAGTAATCATTCCTACAAAACAACACTATTTTTTGCATGTGCTTGCTCTCTCTGTTATGCATACACTGACACAACAGATACAGATGTACACATGAGCATACATGAGACATGACATATTATATGATATTCTATTGTATTCTATTAATGAGCTACTGGTTTCTATCTTCACACTGAACACTAATCTGCAATATAAAGTGTGTTCATTCATCAGCTTTGCAACAATACAGCATAAAATCGGTAATGCACATGCTCATGCACATGCAAACACAGACACACACAGACACACACAGCATGTTCATGCTTTGACTATGAGAGACAATGATGGTGATTTGCATTCTAAATGGAATTAAGCTTTATATTTTCCTTAGGTCAGGACTAACCCAGACTGCTTGATGAGCTTAGAACAATAATAAAAGAATTTAAACAATGTTTTTCTCACAAATAGAACTTTCAAATTCAGTACAATGATTCAGAAAAGATTTTTTTTAAAAACCCAGAGCAACTTCATAAGGAGATGATATAATGTGGTCAGTTTTTTCTGTAAAAATTTTAACTAAAACAAATCAATTAAAAAGTTTACAAGAAAACTTTACTACGGTTTGACAGCACCGTTGGTGAGATGTGTGGTGTGTGTGTGGTTGGGTGGAACAAAATTATATTTTGTGGAGATTCGGGGGACTGGAGGTGTGCAAGGGTGAGGTGGATGGGTAATTGTTCAATCCCTCGGACCCTGGTGTACTGCCTATACTATTCTCGTTTCTAAAAAGTATACACAACAGTGAATCGCAAAAGTAAAGACAGTCGTCCTTTAAATAGTGCTGGAGTGTCAGGGTTACAGGAGTCAATTCTCGTCAACAGTTCGTGAAAGTCCTTACCTTCCGTGTTCCGCTTCATGCCGCTGTTCTGCACTTTCCATGTTCCAGTACGAGAGAAGCAGACGATATCGTAACCTTCACAACCTGCGGCATGGCGCGGACCCGCGAGAATTTCAACTTCGACAACTCCTTCTCTGACGAGTGCGCAAGAACCGTGCACCAAGAACTGTTTTTGCACACCTATCTAACTTTTTGAAGCAGCATACACCAACAACTAGCCGCTAACTTCATTCGAGGTATGCTGCTCGCAATACAAGTGTTTTACCCCTAGCGGTGTGTTCAGCAATGTGCGCTAGTGGGGGCCATGGTGACCTGTGACCTACTGCGCAGGCGTGACCCCCATGTCCCGTGCTTTAACGTTTCACCTTCCAACCACCTGTTAAGGGGTAAAACTCGGGTTGACGCACTCAGGTGTAAGGCGAAACAGCCATGGGTGTGTTCTCTAGGCGTGTTGTGCCTCTTGGTGTCAGATTAAAACACCATACATACAACTGTTGTGATCTCATCGCTTAAACTCGTTCCTTTGACTGCGACCATAAATTTAAACGGGAAGATGTTTTTTCAAAGTCGTGATATGCCATTCCTTTCGAAGTAAGCACAGTAGGGAAGATCTTAAACCACGAGAAAGAGGTTATGAAAAGAAATGGGTAGAGGAGTGTTCGTAAATAGCGGGTAGGATGGGTAGCTGTATACAGACCACGGACAAGAAGGAATTACCTGTAGGTGAGCCAGGTATTTTACCAGACCCTCATACCTGCTGTGATCTGAACTGGAACTGATGTCACTCGATTTAATCACTAGAAGGGATGCTTAAACAGGAGTATAGGTACTGTTAATGTGCATCGTCAAATTAAATCCGACTTTTAGTGGCAGTCTTAGGTAATACCGGTTTACAATACATGTTGCGTGTAGCACAGTTTTGTTAGTATGTTTCTGATGTATATGTAAAACACATACACATGCAGTCATATACAGTGTGACGCACCCTATAGTTCCCACATGTCCAAAGACATACACATACAACACACAGAGAGAACGAGGGAGAGATCAGAAGTGTTAGTCCCTCCCCCACTCTTTGTAATTGTATACAGCCTATATATCAGGGCAGTCAGTGGGTCTTGTAAACAGGTTTCGCGTACAGAAGAAAAGCATGCATCCAGCATGTTGAAGTGGGGTGAGGGTTAGAGGGGTAGGAGGGGTAGGAGATAAAAGGTGAAAGAGGGTTAGAGAGGAGAGAGAAAGAAATGGTGATTCAGTCAGAGATTAATAATGACAGCAACAGTGACTGACAGTGACTTACAGTGACAGTAAAAGTGACATGACAGTAACAATGACTTAATAAGATTAATAGTGAGAATAACCGAGTGTCTGAGCCAAGTTAAAGGACGAAAACGGAAAGATTCGATGTTTCTCCTTTATCGGGACACAAAGGAAGGAGGAGAAAAAACTTAGTTCCTTTTCGTTTTCTGTTTTGCCCTGATGAAAGGGTAATCCCCCGAAACATGGACTCAATATGTTTTTTGGCCTTTTACTTCGCTCATACACTCGGTTGTTCTGATTGTCTTTACTCCAAGTCGTTTGTTCCTACCTAACAATGTGTGTGTGTGAGAGAGAGAGAGAGAAAGAGAGAGAGAAAGAGAGATTATTCGTGATTTATTTGAGGATGCGGCGGTCTGAACACTAAAAGACATTTAACCTATAACACCAGAGGAAAACGCGACACGCATCTCTGTTCCTCCAAGGGAGGCAGTAACCTTTTCACAGTGAGACAGACATTATCTGCGGTTACTCCCCTTGTTTTAAAGAAGCGGTTGCTGCTTAAAGAAACGACTGAGAAAGCCAGCGAAAGGTCAATAAATTACATTTATGAAGGAACAGACGCCAAGTTTTTCTCTTACATAAATACCGGTGTGCGTGTTTGCGTGAATAACGAGCAGAAACTTGTACGAAAGAAAAATGACGAATGCAAGGTGAGGAAAGTGCCAATTTTTTTTTTCAGTAAATATAGTCTCAAAAACGAAGACGCTATCCGACAAAAATCCCCTGAGAAATCACAAAATCTGAGCGACTGCCTCTGCGAAGGCTAACCATGGCCAACAAACACTTCATGTTGGAAAACAAGACCTAAAATGAAATGAAAAAAAAACCAGACACTTACATCAGGGTGACACACAGGAGATCTCTTTTCCTTGCTCAAGCACTTAACCTATACAGTGGAGCAAAACACGCATGCATACACGCACACACACACAACTTAATGCAGGATTATGAGGTGAAAGAAACAGGTGTCGTTATGTGAATGTCATTTTTCCACAAGCCGTGGACATTTTCAAACAGACGAGGCTTTGTCACGATCCACGTGACAAGTGGA
>SMGT01003380.1:404498-420934 GCA_004794575.1 Lanistes nyassanus
CTGAGTCCTACATCCCATCCTCATCCCTAACTCCCTCCTCTATCGTCCAGAGTGTGCTGAACCTTATCGGCTCATTCGGCTACTTGTACGGCAATAGCCACACTGCCCCACGCACTGACATCACACCACTTTCGCGTATTGCCACTTGCCCTCTCGCTTACTCCCCCCCTCCTCCTCCAAAAAAAGATTTGGTTGGTATGGAGAAGGGGGATAAAAGTGTCTGGTTCGTCATTCTTTGGGAGCCGCATTGCTTTAACTGAGCTGTGATGTCGGTCACTCAACCTTTCGTTAGATCTGTGACGTAATAGTGGTACCCCTCCGTTGCTCTACAGTACCCTGCAGCAAGCTCTCCTACAGATCGACAAGCTAAGTTCTACCCCCCCCCCCCCATCTCGTGGGGGTGAGAAGGGAGAGGAAGAGAGAGAGAGGTGGGGGGAGAAGAGGGAGATCCCTATTTCCTTTTTAATTAGTCAAAAATGCAAAGCCTTGATGCTGTCTACGTAGGCAATCCGCATTTTAGCCATGGGCTGTTACACACCCAAGAAAGTTCAGCTGATTTGGAAACACGCAGATACGTATAGCGCACCCACTCCCCACCCGTCTCGAAACCTGGACTGCTTCAAACGAAGAGTGTTTTCGTTACTGGAAGCATCAACATCAAGCACACAAAAACTTTTTTTTTTAAACAGTACGGGATAATTTTTGTGTATTTTAGATTTGCTTTTCCTTCAAGAAAGACGCGCATCATTTCTTCAATTTTTAATTCTAATTAAAAGAATTTGATGTCGTCATTAATTCCTTAAGCAGTTGTCAAAGCATGTTGAGCGCTGGTAATTAACCTGATTAAGTATCTCTGGTAGACCGCTGAGGTACCCCTTTGGTGTTGCCACTGATGGACAGCGTCTGCTGCATGTTCTTTTGTCACCCATCTTGTGGTCGTGGCACGTCCTTGTGTCATCAACCTTATCAGTATGGCATTTGTTATGCATCTTGCGATTGTGACATGTTCTGTCATTTATCTTGTCAGTTTGACATGTCCAAATGTCTGTCTCTTTTCATCCAATATTATCAGTCTTGCAATCGTGGTTTTCTTTTTATGGTATCATCATGACATGTCACAGAATTTACATGGAGTTACATCAAACGGGCTTACAGTCAAAACGTTCGTACGCGTGTCTAAATCTAGTCACTTCAGTCTCCGGGACTAGCTTCGCAACTTTATAAATTTTTAAAACACTTTCTAAATTTCCTACAGGTCCTGTCTATCGGTGATTATTTTCCATTAAACCAAGAACTTCTTGAATTTTCTTAATTGCAAATGGGACGTCCTCTGTAAGAATTTACAGTACTGTGGACGGTGTCTAGTGAAAAAGCAGCTGTTCTTGAAAGGCGATTAGGAAATTTAAATTCACTCTTTCTGTCCACGACAAACAATGCAGACGATAAAAACACAAGAGTTCTGAGAGTAATTAAGCATAATGTACCCTTTACTTTCGTTTAAATGCACAGAAAAAATATGAACGTTTTGTGGCAAGATAGCATCAGATGAGAAAACAGAACATTCTGGAGACAATCGTCAGAAGCCATCAAACACCAGATTACTGTGTGGGCTGTGTTGGTACAAATAGGTCATGAAAACACTGACATGTCTGAATTTTTTTTAAAAAGACAATTCGATTTACAGTGCAAGATATCGACGAAGAGAAGACATGGAAGAGAACGGAAATCAGGCGTTTCTTCAATACTAAAATGCCAGCCAGGTACTGGTGATATTTTAAAAATTACGGCGATGAAATGTATTATGTCCATACTACAATGTCTTATTCTGACGCTCATTTTCAAAAAAAGGTCAGCTCTATGGTTTGGCGTCCAGCAACAGCAATTTCAGTGTATCGATATCCTCGAGCGACCGTCGCCGTAGAAAGTGCGAGAAACGGGGGAATAACTCAATGTGTTGTAGGACGCCTTGTCAAAAGCCACTGCAGGGGAAATTAATCTCATAGTTCAATTGATTTGCCTCTCTTCCAAAAGAGCCCCAAGAAAGAAGAACCTGAGAAAATTATTGTTTTCCCACACTAAGAGCTGACCTTGGCTTTAAACCAAGACAGATTTTCGCTGAATGGGAATATTTTGAAGTTCAAACAGTTATTTCAAAACCCCCTCAACGCCAACAATCTTTACATTGCCGGATAAATGCAACTGTTCTTTCTTTTGCCTTTTCAGTCACATGAACTACTGTGAAGTTCTTTAAGAATAAGTTTCAGTGCAGGTCAGAATCCTCAAGTTAAATAATTTATTTTAAAGTTCTCTGGTGTTTCTTTCCTATTTATTTACTTCCCTGCTTCATTTGTCGCAACTTCAAAAATGTCTTAAGAATCACCCCTATCCTAAAGTTTCATTCTTCGTCCAGTGTTTTGCTTATGCATTAAGAATATCGCCCGTAAAAAAATATGTTAGGGTTCCCATTTATATTACGGATTTTCTCATTTACATTACTAAATTTTAGTACAGAAATACAATTTACACAGAATTAGAAGAATATAAAATGTACACACTAAGCATATATGTTTCTTTTGCAAAATATTTATTTTGTCCTATTCGTGCTTCATTTACACACCTATGCATCCATCCACTCTTGAGTGCACGAACGCACGCCGCTAGCGCGATGGGGCGTCCAGGCGCTGACACACAGACACACATACAAGGCAACACAAAGAGACACACACATACAACGCAACACACTCAATTAGTTAAACACTATTGTAGTCAGGATTGCTTGACTGTCACCTATACAAAGTGTCCGATACACTGCAAAGCAAGACATTTTCATTTCAGTAACATACTATATGCTACTTTAAACAGCCCGGGTAGTACATCAGGGGTAAAAGACACTTTACACGTAACAGACAAGATAATCTGATTGGATGGGAGAGAAGATACATTTAACAGACAAGATAATCTGACTGGCTTGGAGAAAAGACCATTTTCTGGACGCCAAGAAGAGTAAACTGACCCCAGTACCGCCGAGCATGCAGGTGTTATGGGCTCTCCGAAAGCTTAGACCCTGCAAGAGTGTCACACAGTAGCGGCAGGTGGCGGGGGTAAGGTGGGCGGACAGTCACCTCAAGGCCGGAATTCCGTCCAGCCATGTGGGAGGTCTTTCAACCCCCCCCCCCACCCAACGTCTTGTAAACCGTTGTCAGCGCTATGGTCTCCAGTAGTCGTTACAGATTCGACTAACAAGGTCGGCGTCAGCAATAAGCTTTATGTAGCCTCAGTGGCGCCAACTGGAGACTGCTACATCACTTCTGTTCCACAAGTTGTACAAACGATTGCCAGCTCCATTGGTAACTATTAGTGAGACCTCTTTCGTTTTCTTCTAATAGTACAAATGGACTGCGGACGATGGTTATAAAAGATGATGGACGAACAAATATTCCAACGTTCTACTAAAAGCTTTTAATGTGGGCTGCGAATGTTCCACTGCCACAAACAAACCCAGTCCACAGTAATAAAATAAACAGCTGAAGTAGTCACATACATCAGAGATGGATGTTGTATGACTGACAATTTGAAGACCCATATTTTCCGTCTCAGATGCGAATTGTTCTGAGACACTGACAGGATGACATCGACAGGGTTTGACGCAAACAACAATAAAGTTATTCCTAGACAATATTTATTTTGGTAAAGTTTCAAAGCATAATGAATGAAACGAAATTTCATCACCAGGCTGAAGATCACATTATATTTAACATCAAAGAAAAGTGCAACTTAAAAACAGCTTTCATACAGTAATAATGCCGACAAAGACGCAGTTTGATAGAAACGTCTCCTAGATCATTTCAAAATCCAAATTGGGTAGCCACACACCTGGTTTTGTCGACCAGAAATAATTTCATAAACATGATGCAAGTCTGAAAGCAAAATAGTATTTCCGGACCTGTATTGGAGGAAACTAGGTCACTTGCCTCTGTGATAACTTTGTGAGATGAGAAGACATGACCCTAGCAGTTAAGTCCGGTGATCTCAGTACCTCTTGGAATTATTTCTTAAAGTCGTGAAACAGTCTCATCTCTGATAAATTTATTTCACAAAGGTGAACCAAGATAAACAAAATGTCTATTCCATGAAAGAGTTTTATATTTCTTTCTATACCGTTTCACGTAAGGCGTGTAGAGTATTTACATTGCTAGTTATTAAAACAAAACGACACACAGCCACGTTTGAAGTCCCGAAAACCAGATAAACGTGACCCGGCTTGATTAAAAAGAAAACTGCCTATTCAGAGGTACAAAAAGGGAGAGTACTAGTTCTGAAGTATTTCCGAATCAAAAATCAAATTCTTGTTTTCCCTACTTATTACACATCTGGAATCTAGGAATTTATATTCTTGAGCGCTTAACTTAGTCTAATAACACACTTCTAGGTTCCAGTGAAATTTCAGTCTTCTGTTGTGATCCACTCTACCTCTTAAAGTAGTTAGTTCCACGATCACACGAGAATAAACACACGTATTTCTTAGCATTTTCTCCAGGATGTGAAGAAGCCGGGGTTTAGCTGAAACAAAATCGATAGACAAAATAAAGCGGGCATATGCATACTAAAGAAACAACTACGAACAATATCATCAGTCTTCGCAAATACTTTGTTGGAACAATGTGCAAGCGATATCAGCAGGGGCAAGTCTCGTTCTTGTGTCCAGTACGAGAGTTCCGGTTCTTTACCCTATAGACACATGCACGAAGGCACGTGACGAAGTCCGTGATTTACCGCAACAGAAAGTCTAAGATGAGCAGTCAGTGTCAACAATGAACGACCTTCACCCCCGTCAACTCTTGGCCTTCCTGGTTTTTTTCAGAGAAGACGCAGGACCTGAACATTTCTTGAATCGTTCTGTTACATAATGCGCTGTATTATTTTCAACAAGAGCACAGAACAAAATGAAATAAGCAGCGCTTCCCAGATGGCACTGCTGACAGTTGCCACCTCGCTGCTGTCACGTGAATCAAAAAGTAGGGTTGGCTTCATAAGTGACAAATGACATCACCACAGAAAAAAAAGTCAAAGGAACAAAAAGAAACTTGGTTACGTCACACGACTCAAATCTCCTTCAAAAGTCACCTCATTGAGCAGAAGGTCTTTATAAAGATATGAATCCATTTTACCCATCGCAGATTCCAAATTTATCACTTCAGATACACTCTGATCAAATTACAACTGGAATGCTCTTCAGAAACTGACAATTAAATTTAGATAGCAATGGCAAGAAATGGGAAGAGTTAGTCACACCTGCCAAAGATAAACACCTCGTGCCATTCTCGTCTAGTCCAAATATCGTTTGATGAGAAATTAAAGTTCATACTCCCTACATTTACAAAACGACTTCGATGACTTCAAACAGTCGATTTTGCAGGAGACAGACAACTCGCAAGATGTCGTCTTTACCTCTACAAAGAAACCACACCAGAAACATTTCAAATTCCGTCAAAATCTCTCTATCCCCAGAAACTTTTGTCGTTATGTTACTTCCTCTGACAGAACCTTCAAAAAGAAATTGCTGTAGGTTTTTTTTTAAAGATCTTAGTGTGCACAACAGTACATGTTTTTCACTGCCATTAAATCTTTGTCCGTACTCATTTCTTGCAGTAAAATGGACCGAAAAAGAAATAAGAATGATATACAAATGCCGCTAAATGTTACGTCCGCATGATGCAAAATTCGAGGGGGGGATACGACAAGATGGAGCCAAGTTGAAGACAAGCTGCGATGTGGGTAAGTTTTTTTCTCTCTCTCTCTCTCCTTTTGGATCGTGTGTTTGTGTGTGTGTGTGTGGGGGGGGGGGTATACATTTCGCAGTTGTCGCCCCGGATGTAACACGTCATTCTGTACGCCTGGTGACGAACGGTCCTGGTCAACAGGCTGACAGGGCAAGGAAGTGAAGGTTAGCGATGCAGGGCAAATGTTGTCATCGCGTCTGGCTGACGGTCGCCGGCTTGAGCTGCAAAATGTCGTCGCTGCTGAGCGACTGTACGGCAGCCTCGGTCTCGCTGTGGATGTCGGAGGCCACTGGGATAGCTTTGGGAGGGGAGGGCGAGAACGGGGGCTCGGTCGCTTGCTTCATAAGCATGGTGTCCAATGACATCACGCGATCCATGGGACTGCTGATGGGATTGTTGTTAGACGTGACGTGATTGGCTGCTGCGGCTGCCGCCGCTGCCGCTACTGCCTCGGACATGGCTTGCCGGCCGAGTGACGTCAGACTGGAGATGGGCAGCAGCGTGGAATGGCTGGTGGGGTTGATAGGGGAGGCCAGCGCGGCCAGGACTGCCGAGTTGTGGATGTGGTAGTCACTAGTGTAGCTAGGCAACGGCTTCAAGTCTTCGCTGCCGACTGCAACAGGCGCGAGCGCACACGCGCACACCACCAACACATAAGTAAACGCACACATACGCAGCCATATTTGTGTCTGGTTCTACGTGAACTATTTTAAGGGTTCGAAAAATTCAGTCAAGCACTTTGACCTCAACTGCAAGCTATCCCATTCAGAAGTATTCTTTAAAAAAAAAAATTAGGTCACAGCTCACATTACACTGAAACCCCCATAATACTCAACGGATCTTGCTCAGTTTTAGACACACGTATACATAAATTATAATTTTTTAATTAGCAGTACTCAGCTCAGATGTAGTATTCGCAAAAACTGCTCCATTCTGCATCACGTGAGAGCATTTCAAAAGAACGCATCGATGACCTACCAGTCAGGGAAGAGCCGCCATTTTCATTTCTTGACGTGAGATCGAGCAGGCCCTGAGACGATCCCCCTCGGGATATGGATCCCAAGACAGATCCATGCGAACCGGTATCAGAACCAGCCATTCTGGGATCCTGGCCCATCCCTGATCCCGTCAGCGTGACGCCTGACAACCCTGGCAGGGACAAACCGGATGCTGTCAGCCCTGAACTGGACAAACTGGTGCCAGCCAAGGCGGATCCGAGCGTAGGCAAACGCGTGCCGTGGCCTCCCAAACTGGTTCCGAGGGCGTTAGACGGGTTGATGGGGTGCGTGTGCGGCAAAGTGCTGTGGCTCTCGTGCAGCATCTGCTGCTGCTGCTGTGTGTACTGCTGCGGAAGCTGCTGCTGGCTTTGCTGGTGATGCTGATGAAGCTGCGGCGAGACCTGGTGCTGAGCGATGGGGCTGCTGTCGTAGGCAGGCAGCTGAGGCTCTTTCGAGGATTTAGATTTTGACCCGGACCCTTTGGGTTTTCGTTTCCGGGTCTGTATCCCGTCTTTCTTCATAGAAAGCGGGCGGGCAACCTGAAAAAAAAACCCAGGGTATTTTTGTTATTCACACCAGTATCCTACCCTCAGCACACAGACACCGACAACCTTCTTTACATCCGGGCCTTTCAAGCGATGCTCATTTTACCAAACGTCATTTTGCTTTCATCACGAACATGAAACGCGTTTAGCCTTAATATCTGTCTTTTCATATGTTTCTTCATCAGCCACGCCTCAGCGTTGTGAATACATAGGCCTTCTATGTGCATATATCCACGTACTGTTGTGTAATGAATGAACGTACTTTTGTGTGGATTGTGGACGTCTGTGTGTGTGTGTGTAACAGGGCTGGATCAATTTGTGTGTGGGGTGTGGGGGTATTTGAAATGTTTGTGGCGGGCGTCCATGGGGTCCCTTCTGGTCCGGTGGTGTTCAGGGTGTATGGCACCGTGAAATCCTAGGTCAGGCCTTTTTTTTTTTTAGTCACGGGGAGGTGCTTAAACAAACAATGCACGCCTCCCCCCCCCCCACCCCCAAGATCGGGCCCTGTGTAAAAAGGGTCCAAGTTTTGTCACGTGTTTGACCTGAGATGTGTCCCAGTATCCTGAAAAAGGGTTTAAAAAAAATAACTGGAGCTATTTGAAATACAGTATTACATAAAATATGCTAATCGCTTAGGGTCACCACTGAAAAAGTTCCAATTTCCTGGACGATCATACTGCCTATAAACCTACTCACCCCTCCCCTAGCCCCTAGCCCACACCCTAACCCCACCCTTTACCCTTCCCCTAAGCCCCTTCCTCCCGAAACAATGCCCCCTCTTCCTCCCCCGCACCACAAAAAGACCTGCGAAATATAGCTCGCCATTTGATGGGCTCCACTTTTTACACATCTGAAAAAGAGCTCGCAATTTGACTGGCTCCAGTGAGTTAGAGTTTTCGCGTGCTGGCGTTCTTACCTGATGAAGCTTAAAATACAGCCCACAAGCGTTGCACACCGGCTCGCCCTCGCTGTTCCGGCGCCAGAGCGTGGTGGTCGTCGTGCTGCAGTTGGCGCACGACAGACCCATGCGGCGACTGGACTGCAACACCAAATTGCGTTGCTGCAGTTTTAACGACGCTGGGTTCTGGTGCCACACCTAAGTGAGAAGGGCTAGGATGTACGTTTGCTATGCAGCTTCTTACAAGCCTTTCTTAATCGGACGAAGGTTCGACCTACTTCATCAAACCTGGCCACGTGGCCCCCTTAACCGTTAAATGTTCGTCGAAGTGTTCTTGATTCTTGGCCGAGACAGGCAAATGGATTTCACATTTTCGTTATATCATCATGTCAAGCTGCCACGAGCGGTTGATGAAGTGCGTTCGATTAAGAAAGGCATTTTCAAACATTTTAAAGAATACATGACGTCCTCTCATTCTGCGCTATATTTAGGATGCACTTATGTAACGACAGGAAATATCAACGTTTGTCCAATCCAGCTTCATGCAGTCTTCATAAGATCAAATTTGTAATAAAATCAAGAAAACAGTCAGGCTAAGTCCGAGAAAATAAATTACTTAGGGATTGAGAATTGTGTCTAAAAGAAATCATACCCTATGCTGTTTTGCGATAAATATGGTGGTTCGTGTGAGGATGGAAAAAAGAAAGAAAGAAAGAAAGAAAGAAAGAAAGAAAGAAAGAAAGAAAGAAAGAAAGAAAGAAAGAAAGAAAGAAAGAAAGAAAGAAAGAAAGAAAGAAAGAAAGAAAGAAAGAAGAGTAATATACAGAAGTATAAAATGCGAAATAAAATTACCGAACATGAGAATAGTGAGGCATGGGGAAAGAAATATAAAAAAAGATAAAAGAAAAATGACAGTAAAGAAAGCTGTAAGTGGTTCTTATACCCCCCCCCCCAAGAACAAATGGATAAAGCAGTACAGAAAAAGGTTTAATAATAATTCATGCGCACGCCGGAACTAATATGTTTACCCTCCAGTCACATGATCCAGACGCGTTTACACAGACAACACGCTAACTAAGTCGCGAGACAAGATGACTACACGTCTGTCAGAACCGCATAGTTTCACAGGCTTTTAGATTTCTTCGTCGAGAATACACAGGGCTGCCGGCAAGCTTGTTAGCGAAATATGTCCGCATCAGAGTGTTTTTGAAGCACTCTTATTTCAAATCTGCACTGGCTGGCTGTGCCGTTTGTGGGGGTTATTTAAACTATCGGAGACTTCTAGCTAGAGAAGATTTACCTGGATGTGTGCTATAACGATAGGCCGTGAACGAGTGAATGCGAAAAACAAGTTTGTCTTTTCTTGTCTGGAGTTTTAGTCAATCGTTGTCGTCGCAATCCGCTTCAGTTGTGTGGTTTTGTCATTACTGTCCGACTTGATCATTGGTTCCCTTTATGGCGAAAGCTTAAACGGGTGAAAATAAGGGCCGACATGCTCAGGTCAAGTTCCTGACCAAGAAAATTGGATAGGGGGAGGGGCAGGGCGTATCAACAAGAGACATGAAAGAATTAAGTCCACTTAATGCAATCACGTGTTGGGGTTTTAGCAACAATGAAACTAGAGCAGGATATTTGTATGCAGGGAAAGTAGGCAAAGATCATCCAGTAATCACAACTATACAACGTTTTCTTCATCTTTCAGTGTAGGACGCAACCCCCCCCCAAAAAAAAAAAAACAGCAACAAAACAACAACTCCACTTGTACCCAAGGTCATGTGTTTGGTAGGAAGACTAAGGACTGTATATTGGAGCCTGACAAAAAAGTGTGTTCCTTTGTATTATAGGAAGTCAAACCTCGTGAATCTGCCGCTATTTGTACAATCCCATACTTTCACACTGCACGGAATGTGGAGCCTCAGGATGAGATGAACCCGATGCCCCAGTGCACTGTATGCGAGCAAGCAAGCGAGCGAGTGAGCGAGCCAGCCAGTGAGCGACAAAAAGTTTAATTGAAAGATATAGATGAACTGGGCGGGTATCCCTTAACAAGAAGAGGAGAATTATACAAAAACCTGGTCAGCCAGCCAGCCAGCCATGCAGTCGGTCAGCTAGCTAGCTAGCTAGCCAATCAGCCAGCCACTCAGCCAGCCAGCCAGCCAGCCACAGCGTCAGTCAGTTACACAAAACGACAGGCTGACAGCTACCAGGAAAGCAGGTAGATCAAGCGGGAACAGACGGACGACGGGTGGAGGTGGGGTGGGTGTGGAAAGAGTCACTGACAGCGCAAAGCTATATGCATGCGCGTTTCTGTGTACACAGGTGCTCTACGCACAGTACACAGCATGAAAACGACACCGAACGTAGACTGTTGGCCAGAATAACTCCAGCGATTATGATAATTTCAGCAGCCTTTCGTCCACCAGCCAGAGACAGCTTGTACATTGTAAATGACACCGCGGCCCAACTGAAGTGCGCTATATCAAAACGTGGCCCGTCGGCGCTTGAAATGAAAACAGAAAGAGTCACAGCGCATGTCGCCTGATGAATTCCTCTTAAACCTGCACTCCGCGTTCGAAAGCTTTTCTCTCCACTTCAACTTCTGCCATATTAAGAATTTCGTAGCCAACGTTGGTCGGTAAAAACCTACTTGATCGACTCGTTGGTCAACAAAGAACTGAAATTTAGAAGCCAGAAAATGAAGGAGAATGATAAAGCGTGGGAGGATGTGACAAGAAACCCGAGTCAGATGGGCGAGGATGGGGTTTAAAGTTGTGTTAATTGAAGGAGAGCTTAGAAAAAAGAAACACTGACCACGGACACTTCCTCCATATGAGGGTGATATCAACGCACACCGGACTGTTCAAAACCAGAAAAAAACGTGTATTGCAGCGAAGGGACGAAGGAGGGGAGCAGAAGAAGGAAAACCGACAAAAGAAGAGGAGGGAAGGAAACTTATAAATAACTGCAGTGATATCGAGGATTGCGACGATTTTCATCTGATGTTTTACAGAGAGGCCTATCTCAGGCCAGAGGGAGTCCACACTTAAATGCAAATTCATCATCTTTCCGCGGGAGCGATGACTGGATAGATAAGACGTGGATGTAACTTGGGCTCTAGGCAAACAATTTTTTTTAAAGCCCGGTAGATTCGTCTTCCTCTTCTTTAAAAAAAAATCGACATTTTCTACAATCAGCCACGATCCAGGGCCGGCTTGCATGAGCGTTTGTAGCTGCTCTTCCAGTCAAAAGAGCGATCGTAAGGCTCATTCGGTCTGTGTATTTTACGTACATCTGTACGAATGAACAGGAGATAAGAACGCTCATGCAAGCCAGCCCAGAGCTGGGTTGCATTAGTGTCATATCTCCACGTCCACATGCGAAAGTGTTCGCAAGATCTTTTTTTCCGGTGAAATTTATGAGTACTTTATGGACAAAAAGATGGAGCTGGTCATGTAATGTTGCCCAGAAGAGGCGTAGAGGAAAACAGCGATATTTTCTTAAAACAAAACCATTACAGCAGTAGAGAGACACAACCAGACAGACAGACAGACAGACTGATTGACTAACTGACTGACTACGGGACTGTAAGACTAAAATAAGACATCGCATCTATTGAGGCATATGTAGCCCACCTTTTTTTTTTTCAACCGAACGCGAATTTGTCGTAGTTCACCGAAGTTGACTGTGCGTGTCAGGTTCCTCAAAGCTGAGTGAATAACTGTCCGATTAAGAAAAGCCTTTAGGTTAAACGCTACTGAACCCAAAGTATATCGCCACTGCAGCTGTTCCCTGGGCGTCTCTGATACGTCTAACACTTTGTTTGCCTAAACGTGCTAGCCAGTTGGGGTGGTGGTAGTGGTCCGTGTGTGTGGAGGTGGGGGGGGGGGGGGGGGCCAACGTACTCAACACCGAATGAGTATAGCGTCAAACTGAAATGTTTGTTCAGGTCATAACTTCGCTGATGTAATGCTCACGTTAGGTGAGGAGCACTAAGGACGACAAACGTTATGCACAAGTGGAGCTTCTAGCAGGAACTACTTTGTCCTTGGAGCCAATGTAATCTTCAAACAAGAAGTCAGGAGGACGCATTCTTCATTCTTACTTCTTCTTTCCTTCTTGTCCTGGGTTACATGTCCACATAATATGAAAAGTGTGTGTGTGTGTGCGTGCGTGTGTGTTTGCGTGCGTGCTTGCGTCCGTCCGTGCGTGCGTGCTTGCGTCCGTGCGTGGGCTCTTCCTACACGTGTCTATGTGCGCTTCTCTTTTTTTTAAATCTCTCTTCCTCCCTTAGGGGTGGGAGAGCGAAGGCAGTCATGGGAGGGGCAGAAATAGAGAGAGCTGGAAAGGGGAGGCAAAATAGGGAGATAAGCTATGTAGACAGAGATGGAGAGAAAAAGCCTGGGTGGTGGTGGTGGGGGGGGGAGGGAAAGCACACGAAATAAAAAAGAAACTCAGAACGAGTATGAATTAGTCTAGAGAAGAACCTGATAACATGACATCATTGTCACGGGTCATAATGACAGCACTGTGCCGCTTGGGGACAACTCTGTTCCGTTAAGTCTGTCCACGCTCATTTGAGGGAAGCTCACGGGGACAGTTAAAACCTACTTGTCCTGTTCATTCAAATGCCGTCTTGCTCGAAGTGATTTGACACGGTGTTTGCTGACTATGGGGCGCAGGGTGAATTGTGACGGGCCCATAAACGGTTCTTGTGATGTGGACGTGTAGAATCTCTTTTTCGTGACTCCCCCTTCTTTCTTGCCCCCCACCCCCCGCTTCTAATTACCATCTTGATGTATTACTCTTCCCTTTTGGTCCCTTTTTTTTCTTCGCTTGCTCTTTAACCTCAATTGCCTTCATCCTTCTCTCTTTCTCACCTCCCGTCACCCATCTCTGAGTCAAACTTTCAATCTTAGAAATGGATTGGTAAGGAGGGGAAAGGGAGATGCAAGGCTAAAATTAAACTACCCACCTATCCATATTGCTTGTCTTCAAAGGAGCCTGTCAGGACCTGGAGGGTGTGTGTGGTGGTGGCAGGGGGAGGCCAAATGTACGGCAAATATCTGGAAAAGTTTTATGCGAAATACTAACGTTCCACCATCCTGCTAACTTCCTTGTATCGCGCACCAACTATCATAGTCTTTCTATTCACTCTCTCTTGCACGTGCATGCCTGCACGCGTGCACACCACTCACGCATGCACGTGCTGACACACAGTTTCGTTATGCTCATGCGCGTCCGAAGTCGTTAGCACAACAGATTAAACCGCAGTGCTCCACAAACCTCGGCAAGCAGACGCGAGAAATAACGGCCAGCATTGACTCGGTAGGAACCAGACCCAGGCAGGCGCGCGATATGGAGTGATAAATATATTTCAACACCATCGTCTTCAAAACTTTTCTTAACCTGACGAATGTGCGTCCTAGTTCGCCGAAGGCGGGATTGGTGTACACATGTTTAAGAAGAGATTTTTGCTGCTCCGGTAAAGAAGTCAGACTGGCAGAGCTGAAGAGAATGTGTCTGCATAAGCCTGGGCGGTGTGTGTGTGTGTCTGTGCGCCTGTGTGCGTGCCTGCGTGCGTGCGTGCGTTCGTGCGCACGTGTATTCATGCGTGCATGGCTAGTAATGCACACAGGAACAGGAATTTTTTTCTTTGATACAAGAATGAAAGAATATGTGTAAATTGTACATCAGATTTAATACAATATACCTATGTCACGGAAACCTTTTTCTTGAAATAATACGTTTGCGTGCTGAGCATGCGCATTAGCGCAGTTGGACCGGATTAGCGTAAACGAACATTTATGTACGGGTCCGTAACATCGTCTAGAACTGATAGAACCGCTGCTTACCTGACGAGGGACGTTTGTATCTAGGGTCATCATCCTGTGCTCTGAGGAAAAACTCCCAACACCTGTGTAGCTATGACTCTCGTTTCAAGACTTGTCTATAGCAGCAGATTTCTCACTGGTCTACAGCAGTAGTCTTCACACTTGTCTACAACAGTAGTCTTCACACTTGTCTACAACAGTCTTCACACTTGTCTACAGCAGCAGATCTCACACTTGTCTATAGCAGTAGTCTTCACACTTGTCTACAGCAGTAGTCTTCACACTTGTCAGTGACACTAACAGCCTTCCTCTCAGCTCCTGTCTGATTCTTGCCTCAGCACGTACCCGACAATGACTCCCCACCTCTCAGGTCTGTCAGACGAAATGCATCTCCACACGGTACTGCTCTGTTCCTCTGGGTGGCTATGTGGCCTTTGCCTGACTGCATACGGAGACACTCTTTGCACCTGCGCAACATCCAACACGTGCGAACATCAGATGACAAGGTTCACGTCCGAGCGAAGTCTGCTCCGAGTCTTCGGCACTGTGCAGAAAAATGACGGTAGAGAAAGCTTGATCCACCCGGGTTCAGCGGCTTCACCTAGAAGGTGGAAGGGGAATAAACTGCTGCCATTCACGCTGCTACACTCCGTGCTGGAGCTGTGGTCGACAGAAGACTGTGCGAGAACTCACCTTTAATTTCACGTCTCGGTCGGACTGGAAAATCGATTAAGGGGGGAGGCCCGGCGCTCCAGCGGAAAGATGGTCTCGCCCTTTGAGTTCCCCGTGCCCGCGTCCGCTTGGACTGGGCCTCAGTCAGTAAATGCGGGTTTTTTCCCTCCTCGGTAGCTTGACTCCAGTCCTATCTGGGCCTACATAAAATAAAAACTGGCATCTGCCTGTTTCTAGAGCGGTGAAGATTTGAAACAGCCTTTACCTCAGGAAGGAACGTTAAAGGAAACTACGACTGTAAGAACTCTTGCACCTTTTCAACGGGCACAAACACTAACTGTCCCTCAGCAGACGGTTTGAAACCACCCGACGCCAGATTTTTTTTCTTAAAACTCGCGATCTCCAGAATGTTCACTCCGTGTGCGGAGAGCTCCACTGGAGAAGAAAGACAACCCTAAAAGCTTTGAATGGGTGGTACATGGCGAACATGGAGTGACGTTGGCTACAGCCGCCCGAGACATGCGAAGAGGGCCGCGGAAGTAAAATATGAGCGCGATTTCCATCTCAACTCTCGCGGCATCATGGCTCGCCTGATGACAGCAAGGGCAGTTACTCGTGTTTGGTCTTTGCCCAGCTGAATTGCCGCACTTGGGTCAGGTTTCAATGGCTGCGGCTCGCTCGAAACTTCAACGATACCATTTAATTCAGTACATCAAACAGCGCTATTTTTGTTAAAGACTTCAGCAGGCCTCAAACAGGTGCACATATACGACTCCCGCTGCGCTACAAATCTCCCAAGGGCGCGCCTATATTCGACGCCAGTAAATCCTTACGCCCGTCTGTTCAACTGATGGTGATTTAAATCAGCCTGAGAAAATTGTTTATTACTTGTATCACATCTAAAGATATATTTTCCGCAGCAGAAGACAATGGCACATTTTTATCGAAAGAGAAAGAAGTAATGGCAACGATGCATACGCAATATTTTGTCAATTTGATGAGTCATACTGGGGATATTTAGTTGCATCTGATTTTAAACCTCCATCTGATAGGGACCAAGTGCCGACACTTGGAGGCGTCTGGGTTCCAGAACCTGTCCGAGAAGTGTGGGCTCTGCCCGAATGTCGCCAGGCAGTCATAACTACGTTCGTAATTTTTGCAGCGCTCGCAGACTGTTTGGGAAAAACTCCTTTTCCTGGGTATTGCCATCGGCAGTACGTACTACAATCTCTTGCAGTCTACGTGATGGAAATGAAAAGCCAGGAAATATTTTCCGCAGACTAGGATGACAAAAGGAAATCGCTATAACTCCAGAATACTTAGACGTTCTCCTCTGAAGCTCTAGCATTTCTCGCAAAATACTATACAAACTCAAGTCGACATTATGGCATTCACCCCTACCCTGCCAAACACACAGAGCATTTGAGAAAAAGTTTACATAATTGTGTCTCTCCCTTTGCCTGTCAATGTCTCTATCAGAATATCACGTGACTAATCGCAGCGGATGATATGGGACGGTATATCGTTGATGCTGTGTATCTGTTCACGAAACCTTCCCCGGCGACAACTCCAACAACAGACGGACTCCCAGAATGCGCAGGTAAATGCCCCTGTTACCTGTGCAAGCGTTTGGCTTCGGTACATCAAAGTCTTTGCATTGTCAGCGTATCTGCCACTGTGACAATTTTACCAAGACGAGTTTTTAAAAAAAA
>SMGT01003380.1:421106-467215 GCA_004794575.1 Lanistes nyassanus
TGTGGTTTCCGAGCCAAAAAACAAAACAAAACAAAACAAAACGTGACACGTTGTGCCACGTGGAACTCGAGAAGGACAGAGAAGCATTACAAGAGAGGAATTCGGAGAACGGAAACAAAAGACGTGCGAACAACGAGCAGGTAGGATTTGGAGGCTCTGGGAATGGACGCGCCGCACTCCTCCACAAAGGTGACCAGGGAATGCTTCTGTCTGGTCAGCCAGTGACTGAAACGAGCTGCCGTCAATGTCCTAGATACCCGCCGGCCGTGCCCTAAATTACTGAACTCGAGGAACGAGGAATTGCCCTAATGAGGAATGAACAGCAAGAAGGTAATTGAAGGAAACAGACGGACGGACGAATTGACGAACAGGCAGGCAGGCAGGCAGACATAAACAGTAGACAGAAACATAGAGACGGGCGGATAGACAGATAAGGCAGAAAGTAAGGCGTGACAGAAAGGGATGCGTGTGCGTGCGTGTGTGTGTATGTTTGCTTGTCTCGGTCTGCGCGTGCGTGCACGCAAGCTGTTGTATAATTTCTGCATAACTATTAACATGCATCCTCTTCTCAGCACAGCTAAAGCGAAGCATATGCACAGCAACGCGCCTGAACTCGCCATCCTGTGGGACGGCCGTGAGGACCAAATGGAATTCCGGATTAGTTCCAGCCGCCTAGTACCCAAATGTACTTCCACGTTTGGGCATGAGAAGATAATCGCGACAACATGCACGCATACACATGCACACATCTGGACACATTGCCAAAGACAGTGAACACATAAACACATCCAATTTAACCACACACACTGACGACGCGGGGGCACACACACACACACGAAGTACACGCGCGCACATTCTCTCTCACACCCTCTCCCTGTCTCTCTCTGGCACACGAGGTTTCAAGTTACAGTTCAGTTTACAAAATATTTTCTGACTTGCTCCACAGATCTCAGTATATTTCAGCCGAGGATAGGGAGAGCCTGTAAAATGATGGCAACAACCGGTGTCGGCCTGAATGTGTTCCCCGGTATGCCAGCTCTGCTTCGAACAATTCGTCACTCGAGATTGAAACATTTGAATAAACAACTGCACATTGCCAACACACCGCCTTTGCCAAGCGTAGGCAAAACTATGTGAAACAAACAGGCTTGTTACTCTTGATTCCCATATGTGTGTGTGTGTGAGAGAGAGAGAGAGAGAGAGAGGAGTTCTCTTCTACGAGAAGAACTTTGAAAACCTGAAAGATAAATTAAGACATACGTACGCAAGATTCTCAAGTCTAAACGCGGCGGCTCGGAGTATAGTGCGTGCAACTTACATTAATCCTTTGCAAGAATTTCAAGAAGCAGCAGACTTTTCCCTCCGGCCCCCTAGGCCCCAGCAGATAACTAAATCGCACTTGACGCCTCTCTGTTACCATGAGGAATTTGATGAATGAGAAGAACGGAAGCAGGGATGGAAACGGGATGCAGAAGGCCGGCGAGTAGGTGAATGAGGAGAAAGAAGAGAAAATACATCGGCATGAGAACATGGAGTTGAAGGAGTTTAGAAAGTCAGTTTTGGAAAACAGGATCGAGAATATAGGTGGAAACGAAGAAAGGGAAAAAGAAAAAAAGAGGGGGATACTAGACGAAAAAGGAAACAGAAACAGTCATATTCACAGAAATATCAAGACATGGACTACACGTTACGTAATTGGGGATAAATGGCAAGGAGTGCAGAATCAGAGAAAAAAAGATTAATAGCGCTCAACACGGACCTTGCAGAGTAGGAAACACGCACAGCGCAGAATCACAAGGACACAAACAGAAACTACATGTCAAAAGACAGAAGACATGTTTGAGACTAAACGAGAGATAGACAGAAAGATGGGAAAGGGAGACAGAAGATAGCATAAACGTAAGAGACAGAAAGGAAATAAGAAAGAAAGAAAGAAAGAAAGAAAGAAAGAAAGAAAGAAAGAAAGAAAGAAAGAAAGAATGAATGAAAGGAAACAAGAAAACAAAATAAGAAAGAACGAAAATTAAAGAAAAAACAACAACAACAACAAAACCATAAAGAAAACAAAAACAACAAAAAAGGAAAGAAAAAAGGAAGAAAGGAAAACACAAAATTCTACCATCCTCCTGCAAAACTTATAACGGAAACGTCGATGCGAGGGCAGGGGTAGAATGTCTTGGACACAGCACCGGCAGCTGGCGAAGCGGGGAGCGTGAAGAAAGCGGTCATTGTTGGCGCGGTGAGGGAGAGTGGCTAGAGGTTAGGAAAATACTGGCGCGATCTAGCCCAAACATCGGTGTGTAGGTCCCTGATACGAGTTAGCGCCAGGGCAGAAGACAGACGCCAGGCAGTTCTGGCCTTGTGAAGGAACTCAGCTTGCCGCCTAGACTAATCCTCCCTACTGGTGAGATTTAGGTAACAATATTAATTGGTTCTCCATTCAAACAAACAAACAAACAAACAAAACCCCGGCTTTTTCCTATCTTCGATCAGGTGCCTTTCCGGGATATAGCTACATGGGCAGTGCTGTCTCATTGCCATACGTTCAAGTGAAAGTACTAGAAGGAAACAGAACGTGAGAAGGCTTGAATATCGGTTGTACGAACAGAAGGGCAAATACGAACGCCCATGCAACCCAGTCCATCTGTGTGTGTCAGAAACGTAGTCTAGCAATGTCGTCAACACTGGGAGGTTTTCTTTTTTTTTTTGCGTGCTGAACACAGGGTGCACGTTCCCATCAGTTTGTCACATGCAATATAACAGACAACACGCTCGATCGAATGAATGGTGCTTTAGAGAAATAATGGGGGAAAATGTGTTACCGTCTCAAGCTTGGGGTCTGACAAGTATTTCTTGCTGACATCCTCATCTTGTTCCTATCAAATCAGACAAGATGCATTAAAATGCTTTTAAATGAAAGAAGTGTGGGTCTTACTGACAATAAGGACTACTGCGTAACCTTCTTTCCTACTGGGCAAAGGCGAAAACAAGTCGGTGGGGAAATGTCAAAGAGGTAAAGTTAAATTTTAGTTCATGAAAAAAGTCATGAAAGAAAAGCCAAAGGCATAACTACAGTCACAAAAAATTCCGAGTACAAGACGTGAGTTTAAATTCAAATTCTTTACTAAGAAGTATCTGTAAGTTTTAAAAAATGTAATTAACACAGACCATATTCAACTCCACCAAACCAACTCGACCACTGCACCGAGCTGTCTCAACTACCGTGAGTTGTCCAACCACCCAAGTAAGTTTGTTCCGACCACTGAAGCATGCGGCTGGAGATTGTGTTTCTTATTTTAATAAAACTTAATACAATCTTCCAGTTCTGACTTGGGACAACAGTCTAAATCACATCTAATGCCCTCTCTTTTACAGTATACCGTAATACTCATTCATTAGCCTAACATTCTGCTGCGGCAGGGCATTCTAACAACTGACGAAAACACTTTACCTTTCTCCATAAAATTGTCCTTTAATTTTTCCATAATTTTTCCCCATTGACCTTTTTTCTTTGACGTTTCCCGTCCCTCATCAAATAATTATTTGACGGCATCGCGATGGCTGCGTCAGATTTTAATAGAAGGTAGCAGGGAGCATATTTCGCGAAGGTATTCTATTACTGAACTTTGGTCGATTGCTCGAATCTCATAAGAAACAACACATTGAGTATTATGACAGTAAAGAAAATGGGGAGGCTGACATTGCTAAGGACAGATGTCAACGACAAAAACAAACAAATAAAAACCAAACAAAAGCCAAAAAACAAACAAAATCCAAACAAACAAAAAACAACCAAACCATAAAAAATAAATAAACAACCAAACAAAGAAAAAGCAGTAGTCCAGCTATGTGATTTCACGACGTCGACTGTTGCTGTTTTCTGGGTTATTTCTCATCGTGTTGGTAAGACGGTTGAGAAACTGTGAATTATGACATACATTCCTCGATCATTACGCTTCTTGTTGTCCCAAGTCATTTTTTTTAAAAACTAAACATAGTGCCCAGAATAAATTGTCATCCATCCTTTTCCCTGTTTGTTTTTTTAAACACTTAGTTGTCATTGACTCTGAAGGATTTAACCATTCTCTTTGAGAGAACAGATGTTTACTACATATACAGTCTCCGAACTGCTGCTAAAGAATGTAACAATTAAACACACAAGCATACGATAATAAAAGTATCAATATTGAGAAAGTAACAATCTGAAAACATGTCACCCACGGTGTCGTTTGTTCCTATACCCAAAACCACCTTTAATATCCCATCCTTTCATTAAGATTTGCATCCGTCGAACTAAATAAATAAATAAAAGGGTGGAGGGGGGACACTTCCAGTTGACATTTATATTTCAACATTTTGTAAACCATCTCCATGGGCCAGTACCTTGAATGGGTTCAGCTGTCGTCGGCCAGTGGATGAGGCAAGAGGCTGCTGGTGCTGCTGCTGTAGTTGTTGTTGCATAACCGTTGGCAACGGCCCGGCTGTCTGGGGCAGGGTAGGCATCTGACCCCCTAAGCCGCTCCCCTGTGCCACAGGAGGGGTCGGGGGCGTGGCCTGTGTGGGGGCGGGTGGAGGGGAAGGTTGGCCACCCGACTTCATCATCGGTCGCCCGAGGCCGTTGACCTTGCACAGGCCGCATGCGTTGCAGAGGTAATTTCCTGTTCCGTCCCGCCGCCATAATGGTGTGGAAATCGCCCCACAGTTGACGCACTCTCGCCCCTCGAAGTAGAAGTCGCTGTTTTCTGGGAGACAAGAAAAACAAAGCAAGTGCATCGTCTGGACACTATAAACTCGGGCTGGGCTGTATAAGCATTCGTATCTCTTACTAAGATAAACGTAAGATACAGGGAACAAATAGAACTTACGACCGCTCTTACGACCGAAGTACAGATACGAACAGTCATGCAACCCAACCCTGAAGCAGACAATGGCAAATGACGTCATGCTGATCCTTCTGGGGCAAGATGCACAGCAATCCACTATAAAGATTTATATATCTATATATAACTGTTTGATCTGGCCGACTACTTTTGCAGTGACATTTTGGACTGTTCTTTATGCACCCTGTGAGAAGCAACAGTAGTTGGCAGAGTTTTGCGTCATTGCGCGGCTGTTCCCCTGCTGTCGACATCCGTTGTTGCTGCTGGTTGCCTGACATCGACAGGCCAAACAACCTCAGTACAGCGAAACGAAAATAGGTCACCGATTGGTCAGTTCAAACAGAAGACGTCTGTCTTGGGCTGCGTGTTGTGTAGCTGTAGGTTGGGCAGCGATAAAACTGAGGACCTGAATGTCTTGGCGGTTAGAGTTGCGGACTAGTATGTGGATGTTGCTGGTTCAAATCTAGGAGTGGTCAAAGACAGTGTGCAGATTCCATTCCGCCATCCCCTGAACATGAAACTGCCTGTCCGCTTTGGCTGTCGTAGTCCAGCTGTCTGCCTGATGGTTCTTTCTGAGCATAGTTCACTAACAGATCTTCCTCCATCTCACTCCAACCACCCATAGTGCGAAATTGCCATGTAAGTGGAAAAATCTCCTAGAGCCAGTCGTTCGATTGAAATACCTAAAGTCATTGCCATGATATTTGCTTAATAAAGGTTATATAGCCACCGCATATAGACTTCATTAGCTAGTGTATGCATATGTGTGCGTATATATATATATAATGACCCTCTCCAAACTTTCCCCAGACCTAACAACCGCTTCTGAAATAAACAATGAAAATGCACAGACTTGATGCAGCACATGAAGCAAGTGCAAATAATAAACGATGCATATTCCAATCAGGTAACCCTATAGATCTCTGTAAGGTGAGCATCTTCACTTTTTGACGCCCACTCCCTCTAGTTCCCTCCACACTCGCTTTCTAATTTCTACGAGGTGTTGCCGAGAACGCGGTTTAGCATTCTCCTCAGCGCCATTTAACGGCGTGCGTACCCAGTGGCCTCCTCCTGCCCGGGTTATGTTCGGAAAATCTGATACCTGGGATATTGGTCAGGAATCTAGGGAGGATGCTGAACATGTCTGCAGGCACCCCATGGGACATGTCGCAGAACTGGGTACTTAACCAGGGTAAGTCAGTAAAGGTGGGAGTAAGGGAGGGAGAAGAGGGGTGGGGTGGGGTGTGGTGGGGTGGTGGTGTAGAGAAAGGAACGGCAATGTAGTGTGGCTGGCGCAAGCTAGTGTAGATATATTAATACTCCAGGAGCGGGGTGAATGAGAGAAAAGGAGGTGAAAGTACTTTCAAACGACGAAACCCAGCTGAGATAGCAACGTCGATGGATTTTTTTAAAGAAAAAAAATCTAGCACATGGGTGTGAGACTCATCAAAGAAGAGTATTACAAGATAACTAGAAGTATCTGTCCGAAAAAAAAAAACCAGCCACGGGTCACAGAGAGGTTAGAACTACACAGGACCACGTTTCGCTGGGTACAATTTGTTATTACTGCAACAGGTTAGTGCCCCGAGGAATGAGAGGCGTGTAACATGTTCAGGACACGTGCTTGCCTGTTTACACATTTACCTGTTTACCCATTCCAGTTCTTAAATAACAAACAAACAAAAACAGTTGCCAGCAAGAACTGCAGAAGGCAGTAGTAACATTCGTTGCCAGAACTGGGTTGTTGTGTACTCTGCAAAGGCGGAGACAAAGAAACAAGGAAGGAAGAAAAAAAAAGAAAGAAAAAGAAAGTAAAAGAACAAAAAAAAATGAAGAAGGAAGAAAACAAATAATAGCATCGACAAAATTTTAAGACTTAACATAAAAAGTGTTGCATCAAGAATTTCTCGACTTTTTTTTTAACACACCCGATCGAACCGACCAACTGACGATCAGCGTATCTGTCCTGCAATGGAAGATATTCCTCTGCTCTCGACCCTGTTATATAATTCTCGTTTAAAGTAGATGTATAATCTGGTTTGGCACATATTTCCAGCGTGTGTGCCGATCATCCAAATGCCTCCCCCCACCCCCACCCAACCCCCCACCCGCAGGAACTGATTCTTACAACAGTTGACAGAAGAAGCAGTGAGGAAGAACTGAAATCTTCCTCTAATTCTTTCTTTTCTTGTCCGCCTGACCATTGCCCTCCTTTATTTCCTTCCTTCATTTGTTCCCGCTTCCCTTATTTGTATTGTCTGTTTCTGAATGAAACTGCTGTTTCTTTTTGGTTAAGCTCATATCGCTCAAAAAATGCCATAGGCCATGAGTTATCTCCCTGACAGCGCTCTTCCCTTTAACTCTTCAAGCCCATCAGGCGCAGCTACTCCGCCCAACTCGCTCTCTAATCGTGAAGATGGCCAACGTGCAACCCGCTGCCAAGGCAACGGAGCCTCGGTTATTTGTTCAAGCCCAGGTGCATGCGAACCGTTCGTAGTCGCAATCTAGGTGCTTTTGCCAACAGATAAGCACGGAGTGTGTTCTCTGTACTCTGTTAACTTCGCTATTCACACAGCTCCTCTCTTCACCCCCTTTACCCCCCTCCCTACTGTCCGTCGATTGAGACACACGCGCGCAGATTTGCCGTAGTCTGCTCTCACTTCTGCTTGCACGTGTGCGCGCGTGTGTCACCAGTTGTTACATTGCATCGATTTCCTGTCAAGAATCTTTAAAAAAAAAACAACTGGAGAGTTTATCTCTTCGCAAAACCGATCCGTCAAAAAAATGTTCTGTATCAAATCCTTAAGTGGCAAAACAGTTAAAAACAGTTCTTCTTCAAAACAGTTACAAAGAGCAGCACAAACCACTGCATGTTAATGTTTGCAAAACAAAGTCGTATGGCTAAGCGATATTTTATTTTCCAGAGCTTTTTTTCAGTTGTTTTGTTTCGATTCGAAAGGAAACAAACAAATTAAAATGAACTTTGTGGACGTCTGATATTGAAAGATGTGACACGTTTGTTAGTAAAACACGTTTGCGCAGACGCACGCGTGTTTCTATTTGACCTCCCACAAAACTGTTGGGTTGGGGGTGGGGATATGTAGAAACCGAGAACATGCAATCACATCCGGCTAGACAGAGACAGCCGGAACAGACTTTTTAATGGCTGTAGACATTAGTATGCTCTTACAGACAGGTAGACATAGTGTAGTAATATGAAGAAAAGAAATGGAGCGATAGATCGGAGTACAGAATTCCTCGATTTTTTAAAATAGTGATAAATTTAGCATATAAGCCCCCAGAAAACAAATCAAAATGAAACAAAAACAAAAACAAAATGGAAACAGAAAAAAGTAAGATGCCTTTTCTTCCTACTTTTTTCTATTCGTTGCTTCCTTTTTTTCTTTCTTCATTCTTTTTTCTTTCTTTCATTCATTCTTTCTTCTTTCATTCATTCATTCTTTAATTCATTCATTCTTTAATTCATTCATTCTTTCTTTCCTGCATTCATTCATTCTTTTTTCTTTCCTTTTTATCTCCACTTCTTGGTTTCCTTCTCCAGCAGAAGCAGTCAGACCATCTGCGGTCAGATCAAGACTAGTTTTTCTTCGTAAGAGGTGAGTGCAACTTTCCAGAAACTTATGAAATACAGAAGCCAAAGAAAGAAACATAAAGAATGAAGGAAGAAAGAAAGAACTAAATCACAAAGTAAATTAAGCAACTTTTGTAGCAGGTTTTATTTACGTCTTTATGGGAGACAATTCAATTTATTCCACTTGAGTTACAATCGCTAACACCTGTTCCTTCCATTTTTCTTTTTATAACATAGTTATGACGAAGGAAAATGAGTATATTCGCGCGAAAACGTACCCCTTCCTTTCGTCTTGAAGTAACTTTGCATCGTAATTTATTTAAAACAAAATTCTACAGCAGACTTTGAATCTACTGTTCAGAAGTCCGCACACACTCGCACACACAGGAACGCGCGCGCGTACTCAGTTTTATTCTGAGGCATTTGTCGCATCTTTCCGTGGCTTTCATCGCCGTCAATCTCGTGACCACATGTAGACGATATGCCGTACACGAACTGGTGCTTCTTCTGACCCATATTCCCTCTAGAAAAGATAAGTCTTATCAATTCGTAACCTTGTTTATCTCCCATTGTCCTCGTGACAAGAATAGTGTGTGGCGAAGTGGAGGGGTGGGGCAGTGGGGTGGACAAGGGTACCTGGAGAGGCGGGCGGCACCGCGTTGGGTTGAAACGGAAGCGAGGACCGCGTCGCGAAACCCGTGAGAGGGCCGATAACGCTGGCTGTTTATCTCTCGGCCGGCGATAACTCCCGGCTTATCTCCCTTGCTGGCCGCCTAATCTGGTGCTGGGGTAGCCCCAAACACACTGGTACCCCGACAACAACACAGGCGGTTTCGAAGCCGTCGTACCCGAATGAGCCAGACGGGTACGTGCTTGTATCTGCAACGCTGGAGTTTGGTTGGAGAAAAACCTTCCCGCAAGTTAGCCGAGCAGATTAATTTGGTTGACACTCAACCCGGGATACGAGTGATGAGAACAAACATCACATAGTCATCTACCCTCTTACCCGAGGTCTTCAGGTCTTTTGCTGGCAATATTCAAGATCTCCCAAAAGACCCACATGTAAATCTCGTCATGACTTGTGACTGTAACGTGTAACATTTTCCAGCTCAAAATCGCTGTTTCTCCTGTGACCTTCCATTTTCCCAGCAAAACTGAGTTTTTAAAAATGCTTCCAAAGTTAAATGTCTTCTTCCTCGTCTTACTCCTCCTCCTCGTCATCATTAACGCCGTTACCATCATCATCAAACTTCAGCAAGCCTTTATTAAACTAAAAACGATCGCCTCAAATACGTCTAAAAACCGTTAAACTTTTCTTCCTTGATAAGAACTTCGCTCCAAAGGACGCACAGTACACCGTCAGCGAGGTCCTTGCGATGGAGAGAAATCACTTTATAAAATCAAATTCAAAATGGAAAAGACTTTTTCGTAAGCTTTAGTGCACAAGGAAGCATGCAAAATGACAGACGGAGATTAGGTAACGAAATCAGTCTTTAGCAAGTCACCGCTTCCCTTCTCTAACATCGACTACCTGTAATCTTATTTGAAGTAACTCCCATCAAAATTAACGTCGATCCCATCCCTTCCGTACCGTCTCGTTATCGCAGCATGTGATATGTCCCACTTGTTCATTTTCCCGAGTGTTAACTTGGGGCAATATTTAAACATGACAGGACGGGGCGAAGTGTTAATAGCAGGTTAATACGGCAATCGAACAGCAGGAATGACAATCTACTTCTCTGATGTCCCATCGCCTCGAGGTATTTCTGAAAATGCTACCCGTACTTAGAAACGCCCAGAAGAGCGTCCTCATATCAACGTGATTAAGGAGAGCATTGATACAGACCTATGTTCTTATCGAATATACGCCCGCTATCTGAAAACGATACATGGACAGCCCCAATCACGTCAGTCTTTTGTCACATCAAAGGTGTGGCCTGAGTCACTTTGAAAACTTTTCGTTTAGTATTGGGCGTATTTTGTTAGGGTCAGCTAATAAGCGCAGATAATTAGCAGAGGCCTTGATTTTTTTTTATTTAAAGGCGGTCAGCTTTACATCTCCCCCTCCCACAGAACTATATTCTCAGTGTTATTCTTCTAACGTTGCATTTTAATGACTGCAAGGCAGTGATAATAGCTTACATCTGATGCGGTCAGTTAGGTGTCTGATGCACTAGTGCTTTTGCTTTCGGTTTCTGTATCCTGAGAAACTCTTACGTATCCTGGGCCTAAGGGAAACATTCTTCAGTGTTAGTCAAATAACAGTTTTTGTGCTGAATGGGCGAAAATGACTTACAGTCAAAAGTAAAAACAATTAAAAATAATTATAATAAAATGCAGAACGAGCTAAGAAAAGTTTAAGAAATACTAAAGACACGAAAACAAGACAAATATTGTCCTTATATACCAGTAATTACTTTTTGGACAGATATGCAAACAACAAGAATAAAAGAATGAATGAGAAAGGAAGCCAATGGGCGGATAAGTGAACGAACGAACGAACGAACGAACGAACCAACCAACCAACCAACCAACCAACCAACCAACCAACCAACCAACCAACCAACCAACCAACCAACCAACCAACCAACGAGCCAACGAGCCAACCAACGAACGAGCGGACGAGTAGAGCCATTGAGTAAATGGATTTGTAAATGGTAGAAAAACAAGACAACAGTTGACGCTGCATTCAGAACGCGCCAGATGGCGCCTGCGTCGCACGGCGCTATCAGCCCACACGCCCGTGGGACCCACACACAGCAGAAGGAGAAGTAGGTCGAAAGGGGGGTGGGACGAGGAATTTCGCAGAACAAAAGTCTGTAAGGGAGGGGCGATCGGGGATATGGATAGTGTGGGACTAGACACAAAGTCCGTTAACGTTGGGAAAGCTGCATCACTGTCAACACAGCTCCTCACTCCTAAGAAAAGAATACATACGCATTGGGCTTTTTTTCCTACTTGTAGAGAAAGCAGGTTGCGATTCATATTGAAGGGAGCTTGGTTTGTTTGTTTGGTTGGTTGGTTTTTTTTTTTGGGGGGGGGTCAAACAACCCTTTACCCACAAAAGGAAGAAAAAGAAGAGGGAAGATGATTGTATGGAAAGGAAAAGAAAAAAAATGTGGGGGGTGGGGGAGATTGACAGAGCTTCAGAGCGCATAGAAGGAGCGAGTGCCGAGGTAGCGTAGAACAGTCGGGTGGCTGGTTGAGCATGCTAGCGTGTACACGTGGATGATGTGATTAATTACAGGACAATTCTCCATAAAATCGTTGCGGGGTATGCTTGCGCCAACAAACACCAACTCTGTCTGGCACCGTTGTTGCTAACGAATCCTGCTTCCGCCAACCATTAAGTATGGAGCATTATCCTATACATAAGCACACCTTTAAAGAATATGGACGCATTTTCGTTTCGTCCTCGAAATATTATGCCTGAAATCTTTTGTCTATGAATTCACGAAAAATGACCTCTATTGCAGAAATATTCACACAGGCACCTAGCAACAAACTTGTTTCGCTTTCCATCAGCACCACGATAGCCGCAAATAGGTGAGCAGTGTGCATTTGACACTTTTTCATCGAGCGAAAGAAGACATGTAAACACTTCAAAAATATTAAAGAATGGTGGCAAATTGATCAGCGCCACGGTGTGGACTGTGTACCTATATTTACTAATCAGATAAAGTAAATCATCATGATATTGTACGGGTCATAGTGATAGGCACGATGGCCTCCTAACTAATCTATGAAGCTATCGCAGTCCTAGCTAGGTTAACTGATACTGATGCTAACAGATATAAGCTAAACTGTTCGCACTGAGAAATCAGAACAAGCGATCTTTAATTCGACAAAAACGAGGAAATTAATTTTTGAATGTTCAAGGGTAGGAAAAGGTTATCAGAAGAGGTAAGAGTCACATGGCAGCATTACAAATATTAACATGTTAGTTAATGTTATAATTTAGTAATCATTTCGAACCCAAAGGCGTTATAGTGCATAATTCCAAGAAGCCTGCGGGCCACTTTCAGTGACTTACATATTACGCTGTAACATGCGTAATGTCTCTGCCTGGTTTCAGTGTCTAGTGCATGTTCATTTTTGGCTATGTAGGGTGTTACACCTGGTGTAGAAGGTTAAAACAAATTTGCTCAATAACAGCTTGATTTAATTTTTCTTCACGTCCACTGGGTGCATCATGTACAGGTACGGCTGGTCAATAAAAGCTCGATTTAACCTTCTATACCTACTCCGGGTGCAACATCTTGTATAGGCACGAATGCTCATGCGAGAAGAAACACACTCTCTCTCTCAATCGCTCGCTCGTTTTCTTTGCTCGCTCGCTCACATATATGGAACATCCCAAGGAGCGAAGGAACAAAAAAAAGGAAGAAAGAAAAGTATGATGACGATGACAATGAAGGGTTGCAATATTTCTACACGTTTAGTCGTGAGTTCCAGCACTTTCAACGAACTCTTTACAACAGTTCCTAATCGAACCCTGGGACAACTTCCAGAACTATTTCACGTGACTTTTGCAAGGCAACGCCTAAACGTTTCCAGCAGGTAAAGCCAAGTCTCCCACCAGCTGGCCGGCTCTCACCCATCCTCACAACTTCTCTGGAAATTTCTAAACCAACTACTGGCCACGCGAGACCGCACCACGTGTGCCACTGCTGTTGATTTCAAGACTTCTAAATCCGGGCTGGATGTAGCCTTTGGTGTGCGTCACGACATCCAACTGCTTTTCACGTTTTGTGAGACGATGATGCTGACTGACTGACGAACAGATATACATACAGCTGGGACAGTGAGATGCCTGCCTGCCTGCCTGTCTGTCTGCCTGTCTGTCTGATTTTCTTTCCGTTCTTCTTTGTGTTCCTTTCTTTAACTTTGTTGGTATTTCTCATTGTAAGTCAGTCAGCCACCCAGGCACACAAGCAGACAGACAGACAGACAGACAGACAGACAGACAGACAGACAGACAGACAGACAGACAGACAGACAGACAGACAGACAGACAGACAGACAGACAGACAGACAGACGGGCAGACGTGCAGACGGGCAGGCATGCAGGCAGGCACGAATAACAATGAAGAGGAGATAGAGGTTTATTTGTCGACCAGATGTTACCTTTCAGAAAAAATCGCTACCAAACCTTAAAGTTCATTGAATAAAATTGTTTATTAAAAGGAAAAGGAAAGTAGGACACAACATAGAAAAATCGTCGGTTCGTTTTTCTTTCGGATCATCCAAAGGTCGTGGGATTCGCCATGTGGTTTTTACCTGGAATAGAGTGAGGTGAGGGGCGAGTGCGGAGAGGTTCTCTTAGCTGAAAGAATCCTTATTAGCATTTTTGGAACAAGACAAGCAGGATACAGTAAAGCGCAGGCAAAACGCACAGCGCACTGTCCGGTCAGAAAGAAAAAAAAGCCAGACTGAAGTCCGATCGGACAAAACACCCAGTGTGCACAGTCTGGACAGACGAAGCGCCACAAACGCGGGATATCTCGAAAAAAGATTCGTGCAGCCGCACTGGGCACGTGTTCCCCCCTCCCTCCAGGACCTTGTACTCTGGGTATTTTATACGGCCAGACATTTAACTGGTTGCTTCCTCTCGACAAGCTCAACACACTGGTTGCTGTGGTCATCTATATACGTATTATGTTTTGTCCCCAGTGTGTTTTGTAAGTCGCATTTTGTAATGTCCTCTAAATGAAAGCTGAATTTTAAATTAATTTGCCGTTTTATACAGGTCGATCCTTAATCGTAACACAAAAATGGTTGAAATGATGAAGAGGAAGCCATCAAGAGTCTACTTAGGGATAGCAGCAGCTGTCTTATAACTGGTCCGCGCGAAGCCACTATCCTGGGATTAATCTAACCTCGAGTATTGCTTGCGGGCTCAGTACAGACACGATAAAGGATCACCTTTACTAATTTATTTTCCTTTGTTTAAAAGTGGACGGACGCGTAGCTGCATGACAAGGGGAACGGCAGGTAGCACGAACGACAAGGCTGCTTGCAGGTGAGCTGGCTCTACATTCACGGTCTCCTGTCGTGAGAAACTGGACACGTGGCCTGCCGCACGCACACATACTAAGGGAGACGCAAACCCCCTGCCGTGAGAGAACAGATGGGATGGTCAGTGGGGTGTCTGGAGGCGGGTGGGGGTAGTCTCTTGGCGCGAATGTGGGTGTCTCACGATGAACCCACACGCACTGTTTTTCAGCTGGGTAGCCACTGGGTAAAGCATCCTCCCATATACAAGCGCGGCAGTTGTCCCATGCTTGCCATACTAGAAACTGGGAAATTTCCGTAGAGTAAACAGCACTTGTTGGCTGAAATAGCCACGTTTGATGACACGACCGCTGTATATGGAAGTCGGAAATTACTCAACTAAAACGACGCAATCACTGCCGACCTCCCTTGTCACTTTCACAAACATGGCCGGTGGGACGAGAAGGGTGCTCAGAGGGTGTGAAAAGGAGAAATGGATGGACACGCGAAATTCCGAGTTAGGTTGAAGGGGCAGCAGAATCCAAAAACGAACAAACGAACGACTGAAAAAAACAAAACAAAATAACAAAATAAAAACGAACAAACGAATGAACCAACCAAGCAACCAAGCAACCAAGCAACCAAGCAACCAACCAACCAACCAACCAACCAACCAACCAACCAACCAACCAACCAACCAACCAACCAAGTAATTACGCACATAAAAAGCATTCAATTCTCAAACCAGCATAAAGAGATCGGGATCGCCTGTGTGTGTGTGTGTGTGCACATTTTGTTTGAATGTTTGCCTGGGCTTACATGAACGTTGGTAAATTTTATGCAGTTAAATCACTCGTATTTATATTAATGTTCAGGAAAGTAAACGTACTCGAGAAGAAAAACAGAGGGAAAAACAGTGCAAAGGTCTTCGACATTTTCCTTCTCAACGCAATTAATAATGCCAAAACTGCCCGCCAAAATGCTACCGCTTTCCTCATTAAAACCAGGTGGAAAACCCCGTGTATAAAATATTTTACGGTTTGTGTATCCACAGAACATTTGCCTGTGTTTTCCAGTCCCGTTACATTCCTCAAACGTTAATACGCACAAGGCACAGTACTTTTCTCACCGGCTCATCGCTGTACCGGACACTCGATCTCTATGTTGTGTCCGACCGGATTTCTCTCTTGCTTGTTTGTCTCGAAGAACTATAAACACATCTTCTTCGGCCCAGCTGGACAAGACACACTGAATTTAATATACGCTCGTCCAAAAGAAACGGCTGTCTATTTTTCTTAGATATCCTGCGTTCAAGTTTAACCCAAGCACGATAGTTGTCTCATACACAATATATACAGATATCTTATTCACGGTCATGACTGAATCTCCAGCTTCGAACAGAAGCTGTATATCTAGTTTTAGAAGATTTTTTTCTTTTTTTCCTCTGTTCTTGTCACGTCATAACGTAACTATTCTTGGCCCTGTCTTCCGGGTACAAAATATACAAGAAGGTCAACTTGCTGAGAAAATCGTAAATTTGTCGAGAACTTTTATCCGCTTGCAATATGTCACTTGACGTAATATAAAACAGTAGACAGCAAACAATCGATCGTTTCCACCACTACATACGACAGGATTTTCGCTTCCTACTGCTCCACAAATCAACCAGCTGTCGTGCCCAGAAAACCAGTCGTTTTCGCAGGTACAGAAGAGAAACGTTACAACAAACAAGCAAATAATAACAGTGAAAAACAGTGAATGCGAGAGTTTATGAGCTCTGTTGCTGGTTCGACAGAGAAGGAGAAAGATTTAGATTAAAAGTTAGGAGTGGAGGGGGGGTGCGTGATAACAGGCTGATATTAGCATAGGTGTTTGTGTTTTCATTAAAGACCCCGTAGAAAAGCAAACATAAAATCGCTTTGAAAATTCTACAAAGCAAGTTCCTTCGAGGCTGGTTCCTCGCCCAGCGTTGGCCATCGACGTACTGAAAACGTGCCAGCACGCGCACCTCAAACACGCAAAACCTAGCGAGGGCCTTGGGTGGATATCTGAATTCTTCAGTTGCTACTGTCGGCTTCATGCCGTCTAGCGGTCCCGCGCAAATAGTCTAATGGCAGAACGGGGTACACGAACCATGCGAAAGGAACAGTTCCCCCCTCCCACCCCAACCGCGGCCAAGGGTGTTCTTTTGCCAGGAGCCCGGGAAGACGTTGGACATATCTCGTGATATATTTTTGCCTTTGCTGATGACGCGATGGTGGTGACCTTGCAAACAAAATGGCTGAGGTAGTCATAGTTCTACCGTCCTGAGGTCGTGACGGTAGGATTGAGGTGTCCACTGATTTGCGACATACTATATCAGATTGATAGCAGATATGCGTCTATGTTTTGTGGTATGTCTCAGTGTGTTTACTTAACACCTTGTGAGGAAACATCTAAACTTGCCATGTGAGATGGGTGAGTGTTTGCTGCTTAGCCTCCAGTCGCAAACGAGGTGCATATCAGGACAGTGTTGCTTGAGACAAGTTTATGTGCTGCCACAAGTGGGACTGATGGCGCAACACGGGTCTCAGTCCCACCCAGTCCCATTATACTGACACCGGGCCAACCAGTCCTAGTACTGTTCCCTATAGTGCCAGGCGTCTGGCAGGGCAGCTACTAGACTGCCAATTTTTGTGTCTTAGGTATGACTCCAGCCTAGGAAGTGGACGCCTTAACCTCTCGATCTCTGCCATGTGAGAGAAGGTTACATCAGATGATCTAAACGTAAAAACGAAATACCTTCCCCTCTAACCTATCCTCATAGAAAAAAAAGGATGAAACCACACTCCAGTACAGGTATACACAGACAAGAAAAGCAGGACAGACAAACACATGGGGGGGGGAGGAGGAGAGAGAGATGGGCGCACGAGAAATAGATCAATACATACACACACAGGGTTCAGATATGGAAAAGCATGTACACAGCTGTATCTATACAACGCTGCACCGGGAAACCTGATTGTATTGATTGAAATGTAGAGCTTGCCAAAAGGGCAGGAGGGGATCTATGAAAGTACAATTTGTCTGCAGCACATGTTATCAACAAGCCAAGCTAGAGACGCGCTCATGGCCACAAGCACACACACGCACGCGCGCACACACGCACCCACGGGATGGGGATCCATGTGTATAGCAATGGAGACAACTGCCATTGCAAACTGTTATCACTGACACGACCAACTTTTTTTTGTTTCGGCTCGACTTGTGAATGGGAGGGGGGCGGATTTAGATTGATTCATGATCAGTACTGAGGCAACAGAGTTATGAATGTGGACTGGACAGCGAAGAAAATCTCAAAGGCAAGAAATTTTCAATAAGTTCCGGCTAAAAAGTTTTCATATTTCGATAAGTAATTGCTACAACAGTCAGCGATTTGCGACACGTCCGTTTAACCACGAACGAAGCAGTCTTGAAGAAATCCCAGAAAAATTTTATATTATGTACATCTTATTCACAGAAAATTAACTGAGAATATTAAACTGTGATCAGACGAATGTGATTTTCTGCATCAGTAAGAACAGAGAATTTTGCGTGCGTGTGTGTGTGTGTGTGCGCGCGCGTGGTTAACTTTATTAAGAACAGACTTACAGAATTCTAAAAAAGCAGTCGTCTTCATTATTTAAATGGCGTGACTAGTTGACTCACTGATTAATTGATTTAGGGTAATTATTTGATTCAGTAATTCACTGAACGTAACCATTTCTGAAAAAAAACCCCAATTCAATTGTAAGGGAGACTACTTAAACAATTTCTGGAATACTTCAGTGGCAAAATGTCGCCATAAGGAGGCCACGTGCAAGCCAACACTCTGGGATTCCTGGCAAAGACGTGTGACAACAGCCGTTTTGTTAAAAAAAAGCGACGAGGGGAGACAATTTACAGTGCCGAGGAGTAGGCTGGCTTCCATGCTGCCCGCTCTAGCCCGCTTGGTCAAGAAACTTATTGGCACAGCAGACCTCGTCCGTCTTCGAAGCTCGACAGTTTTATGGCGGGTTGACACAAAACTGAGTCAACAAGACTAAGACCTTTCCTAAGGCCTGTACTTGCTTGCAGCTCGGCTCTGGGGTGGGGGTACCGCGTAGTGAAAGGTGTGTAGCGCCCTTCAGACTGTAAGGACACGATGTGCTGAGCAGAGGTCAGTGTTCCGACATCGCTAGAGTTCTTGACGAGCAAGCAGATGGCAGAGAAAGGAGGTCTAGCGACGGGGTAGGGCTGAATGAGACCGACTCGGAACAAGACAGACGTTGGCAGACGGACAGAGTAACTGAGAAAAGGGTTGCCTGAAAAGGTAAACTGGTCAGCTGAGTGCCAGGAGGCATTCGACATGCTGAAGAAGAAATTGTCATCGTCAGCCATCACAAGATTACCGGATCTCGAATTACCGTTTCACTTGCGCACGGATGCAAGTGACAGAGCCTTGGGAGCTGTGCTGCTTCAACCTCATGAGGACACACTGCACCCGGTAGCCTTTGCCAGCCAGAAGCTGTCAAAAACTGAGCAGGCCTATTCAGTCTGCGAGAGGGAATGCCTAGCGCTGATTTTTGGCATTCGTCATTTTGAACAATATCTGTATGGAAGAGCCTTCACTCTGGAGAGTGACCACCAGCCACTTGCTTATCTCAGCCAGAGTGAACTGTCAAACAAACGACTAGTAAGGTGGTCATCGCGTGACAAGAGTCTGGAAACATGGATATCTAAAGGAGAAAGAGGGGCGTGAGCATTCAGTAGAAAACAGAAAGTGGCAGGGTGGGAAAAGAAGGAAATTTAAGGAACTTACAGACAGGCAGGCAGAGAGACAGATAGACAAAGACAGGAACAGAGATCTGGAAGAGACAGAACTGGTAGACACAGAAATAAGGACAGCGGGGAGAATGTAATACAGTGACAAACACAGGTGACAAGCAGAAACAGACAGGTGGCAGAAACAAAGACAAAACGGTAAGGTGAGACGAATAGAGAAATAGAGGGGGAGATGAGAGAGAGAGAGAGAAGAAGAAGAAAACAAGCCAACGACAAGGGGAGATAGAGCGATGAAGAAATAAGAGAAAACAACTTTAGAGAATTCAGAAATGACCCGGTGAATTTAAGGCATCATGAACCAGAGCTAGTTGAAAAGTGAGCATGAAAATGGACGCGAGGGGTAGGAGCTCGCAAGAAAAGGAGGAAAAACGAACAAATCAGATTACTCGATAATGAATACTTCCTTGAAACTGTTCATGGGCAGATCAAGAACGACGATACAAGCACCTTGTTCCACTATTTTTATTAATAACATGTCCACTTAGCAGCCTGCCGCTCTAATTCACTAGAGCCAATCAAATGGCGAGCTATATTTCGGATTTGTAAAAAGCGGAGCCAATCAAATGGCGAGTTATATTTCGGATGTGTAAAAAGTGGAGCCATTCAAATGGCGAGTTATATTTCGGATGTGTAAAAAGCAGAGCCAGTCCAATGGCGAGTTATATTTCGCAGGTCATTCCGGGGTCGGGGGAAGGGAGGAAAAGGGGGGTGGATGCTTTGGCAGAAAAGAATTTAGGGGAAGGCTACGGAGTGAATTCAGGGTGGGGGCTAGGGGACTGGTGGGTGGGTTGATAGGCAGTATGATTGGAAATTTGAACGTTTTCAGTGCTGACCCTAAGAGATTTGCATATTTTATGTAAAAATTACTTTGATTGGCTCCAGTTTCTTTTAAAGCTTTTTCAAGTTCTTGAAATAGTCAAAATCGCCACACGTCGTCGTGAGCTGCAAGCCGCTAGAGGGCAGAACAGACGCCATAAGTACAGGTCCCTTCTACCTCTAGCCGTCATGCGCTGCACATGAAATACACCGAGGGCAATAAAAATCAACAGAGGAGCAACAGTCATGAGGATGTGTAGGAACGAGTGGCGTTAAACCATGTCTGTCTCGGACATTAACTTTATGGTTAGTGCTAATGTACTCGGCAAGTGCTGCTCTGTGGCGCAGTAAAAGCAGGCTGTTGTTTGCGAGTGTGTTTTAAGACGGCACGTCCGTGTGCGCGTGCGTGTGAAACAGAAGAGTGGGGTGGGGGCAGGTCAGAGAGTGAGATGCGTATCAAAGGGTGGGGTTGGGAGGGGAACAAGGCATAACCTCTGCAGATCACTTGCATTACCTTCACCTATCATCAGAACAAAGGGCCAGATTGGAGTCGTGTTTGTGTGTGGTGTGGGTGGGGGGGGGGTGCTGGTGAGGGTTTTGCGGGATCATAACCTACGTAGATCTTCCTATGAGATCAAAAATAAAGGAAGAACTTCAGTGTGCACCTACAGTTCTGCGCTCATGTGTGCGTGCGTGCGCGTGGGTGCGTGCGTGCGAGCCTGTGAGAGAAGGTGAGAGAGAGAGAGAGAGGGGGGTGTGCTCACGGGGATGTGCGTGAGAGAGCCTATGAGTTTTAGGGTATGCGTTTTGTGTGTGTTTGTGTGTGTGTGTGTGTGTCTGTGTGTGCTCGCTTGCGTGTGCTAGAGTGATATTGCCTTTGTGTGTGAGAGCGGAAGAGAGAGAGGGGGGAAAAAGAGAGAATTCTGCCAAACGTTCCATTTTAAGTTAAAAGGCTGAGAAAAAATTCAGGTCAGTATTAGGGAAGTCAAAAATACTATTTTAAAAAGTGACAAGTAAGCTGACTGATACCGGTTCAAATAAATCTTCAAAGACGACACCATTTTTTAAGCAGTGTCATTTGTACTAAAATAGTAAAATAATTGTCCTAAATTCTAGCACACGGTTTTGCCCTTTACCTTCACCCAGCCCTTCCAGACCCCCTTCCTCCACAGACCTTTAACCCAAATGAAAGTAAACTACAATGCTATTACGTAGAAAGGACTGACATGTAAACATTAATACGTCCAGCCAGATTTATTTATTGTGGCGACGTGATTTTCGATCCTTAGAAAGGCTTAAAGCGTGTTGGTCGCCACTGAATTAAAAAAAAACACATAATAATATTTGCAGTATATTTCTTTTTATTTGCAGCCGAGCTTTTTGCGCTCTTTATAAGTGTATATCGGACGTGAAATAAATCCTACAGGATGTTGTGGTTTCTATATTGCAGGAAAACACCTTTCACAGACTGTTTTCTCAGGAAGACGTAAAATCAGTTACATTTCAAGGTCTAGATGGTTTACGTGTTCGAAACGGAAGCAATAAGGATTGACCATTTTCTATTTAAAAAACAAAACAAAACAAAACAAAATCAAAAACCAAAAAAGCAAAAGCTTGTTTAATTAATAGCCTCCAGCTGTGTACTGACCCAGTATACACAGTGCTGGCTAACAGTCTATCATTCCATTCATCACGATAAAGAAAAAATATGCCAGAAATCAATTTGGCAGAACATCTCTACTTAATCCAATCAGACAAAGGGTTACAAAAATAACATTTCTACTTAGCCCAATCAAATACGGTCTTACTTAAGATTTCTTTGCCCATGCGTCTTCCGTGGAAACGGTCAGAACGACGTATATTTCCAGTGAGAGTTTTAATACCCCCTTATTATTGCTGCCGATTTTTGTTTAGCGGGACAGAAGTATCGTGGATTTGGGTTAAGTGTTCTTCTGATGTTAATTTAACTGAACATGGTACAGATGTTACGCCAAATTGTGAATTTTCGCGGTCCACGTGCATGGTCTTTATTACTATCTCCTTTATCTAGCATTTCATCAAATGCATCTCTTGCTTAATTTGTACTGATCCTCACGTATTTGCTTTTCTCTAGTTCTCATTCGCTTTGCCCATTGTGGAGAAAATAATTAACAGTAAATTCCCCTCAAAGAATCACTTCACATTTTAATCAGGTAAATAATTTTTTCTTTCGAGTTCCGGCTTATTCCTGTCGGTACAGTCGTAAGTAAACGTTTCACGCTTCATAAACAACGAATGTTAAACTTTTCCTCTTTGTCCCGATTTGAAATGAAATAAACTCAATATTTTATTATGTCATTCAACTGTTTAAAATAATACACGAAGGCTTCAGAAAGGCTTTGGTTTATTGTTTGTTCTTTTGTTTCTTTGTTGTTTGTTAATTTGTTTGTTTGTTGCTATTGTGATTTACGGTACAAATTAAAAAGCGTACAGACGAACTTGGGGTGCGCAGTATAAAGAATGATGGGTTGTAATAAACGCAGATGTGTATGGATAATGTACTGAAACGATCGTGGTTGACTGGGATATAAAATATGAAAGATGTGGTACGTTTTAACATTTGAGCAGTGCGGTAGGTCTGCCTTGTAATAATGGCTACCTCTGTCGCCAGGTAGAACATACAATGCTTACATGGCCTTGCAACAACCCTTCCCCCCACCTACCTGGCCATTTTTAACCCATGCAGGTACTTAAAAACCATTCAGCCCCCTCTTCCTACAAACTTCACCGCACGATCTCGCAACAAAAGTAGACAACTGACGTGCAGTGGTCAGATGACTGTTAGCAATTAGGAGGCAAAATATGGAGCCACAGTGTGATGGTAAATAGGAAAAGACCAAAGCACTCGGGCTCTTCAGTAATTTTTTTGTTTTGTTTGGAAGCGTCTGTCGTGACCTGACAGCTAGCGCTGCATGCCTGCCTCTCCAGGTAGAACAGTCTCGTTGTGAACGTGGCAAGGACGCTGGCAAGTGCCTGGAGATCTGCGCACCCGGACTTCCAAGTTCCTTGGCAAGAGCGCTGCGAGAGGACCGGGTGGACAAACAGAGAGGGGTGGGAAGAGGGGAAGGTGGGCCTGAGGGCGGAGTGGAAGGAGGGGTGCAGAAAAAGGGCATTGAAATTTATGCGAGCAAAGGGTACGGACCTAAACAGGCTGAAGCCCCAAACACGGACGGTGATCGAGACGCAATGGAAAACATACTGGCCTCCGCGTGGCTGGCTCCGTTCGAAAGCAAAGACAGCAGATGCCGTCTATAACTCTCCTCCATCTTTGCCGTTTTACGATCTTAAAACTGTAACGTCAACAGTCCTCCGGATGTTCAAGTGCTGCACTGGTTTTGTGCATAATGGGGTCCAGACGACGTGCAGACTGTGTGTGTGTGTGTGTACGTGTGCGTGCGCGTGCGCAAGCGCGGGTTTATGGGCTCGCGCACTTCTGCGTGCGTGTTCGTGTAGGCACGAGTATGTGTGTGCGTGAAGTCACGGGGTGATAGGTAACTCATTGCTTCCTTGCACGCAGCCAGTTCATGGGATGGGTGACCTTTGACAGCACGTGACACCCGCCCCACTACCCGTTGCCTTGCACATTTATGTGAAGATGGCGTGGGGGAAAACTGCGAGGGAGGTGTGTTTGCTGTGCATTTGAGTCTCTGTACCACGTGGTAAGAAATTAAGGACAAACGTTTTCGGGCACGTGGGCACAAACCTTATCACTTCTCAAAAAGGAGCTGATTTGTTAACCTTCATCAACTCAGCAGTTATTTTGTGGAGCTGGAGTAGATTTCTGAAATGCCTGAAGACGCTCTTTACTTTAGAATTTTGTTATTATTAATTTGGCTATTCAGATTTTGAGTTCTTCTTTCAAGTTTGAATTCTCACGAGCGTAACAGGTTTTTTAAAAAATCGTTATACCCGTACAAGCACGCATGCACGCACACACAGACACAGGAACACGAGTATGCATACCTACCCGACTTACAGCCAGCCACACGCACTCGACCGCACACCCCCCAAGCCAACATCGCACCCAGACAAGCCTGTTGCAGGCATCGAAAGATTTGAGACAATGAACGCTACTCACCACCGACCATGTTGACGTTGGAGGCGGGCGAAGAAGTGTCGTGCGGACTATGCCCGAAGCTCCACTTCGATCCTCCCTCGTTGGTGACGTATTCCGGGTACCCGTCGTTCTGAGAGAGCGAGAGACTGTCCCTGCCGCCCCCTCCAGCCTGCTCAGCCTGCGACTGGGGAGGCAATCCTGGTTCTCCTATCGTGAGGTAGGTGGCGCCGTGCTTTGAAGTAAGAGTGGAGGCGGGCGGAAGGTGCATGTACGTCTGCGCGTGGGTTTCGGAAGAAGGGGAATGCAGACCCCACACCTGGTAGGTCGAATGTTCCGCCGAGGAATGCTGGGGATGGTGGGAGGAGAGGTGACTTCCGGCAGAAGCGGGAGTGCCGTACCCTCCCACTGAGACCATCCCCAGCGAGGTCCTGGAGCTCGGGACCAGCAAAGACGGCATCGGGGGGAGGTAGGTGGTGTCGGAGTAGCTGGGGGGCTGCAGGGTGATGAGGCTTCCTTCGCCGTTGTGGTAGACGGCCTGGCCTGACGACAAGGTGGCGCTGGTCAACGGCGTGAGGCTGGGGCCCGACTCGGAGCTGCTGATGCAATTGGCTGCGCCGCTCCCTGGCACCAGCGAGAATCCCGCTAACGCCACGGTTGTGGCAGTCGGCCGACTGTCCAGGTGGTGGAAGAACACCTCCACGTCCTCGGTGGGAAGGAGGTGACCCGCGCCCTCGAACCCTGACCCCATGCCTTGACCTCGCAGGACACTTCCGCCTGCGTAGGAGGCCTTCACCAGCCCGCCACTTCCGCTTCCGGGGTCGTTGTGGGAATAGGAGTTGGCGGCCAGGGCCTGCGCCAAGCTTCTTGGCGATGACGACGACGTGATGATGGCCGATGACGAGGTCAGAGAGGAGGAGAGGATGTGAGGAAGCTGGGCCGGGTGGGAGATGGCAGGCATCTCGCTGCCGTGCCGGTAGGACGGGCGCTGGGAGCCCGAGAGTGGAGAGTACCCGTTAGAGCTCGGCAAGGTGCTGCTTCTGCTGCCAGTACTATTGTCCCTGACCCCTGACCCCAGGTGCGAGGGCGGGGTGTCCCTTCTCTCCATCTTGACTATGACCCCCGGGGAGGCGGCCCCCCGCTCATCTCTGCGACCGGACAGATCCGTGGGGACGGGGCTGCCAGAGGACGCTCCCGAGGAGCTGTCGCCCCACCGGTCGTTTTTGTCGGACATGTGGTCGGACATGACGTCACTGCGTTGCGCTGTGCCCAACGTCACCGCCACGGAGAGTTCTGCCTGCGTTCCTGACTGCAGCAGGGCAGGTCCTGGCGGCAGTGTCTGCAAAAACACAATCGATCTTTGCCCTCTAAACTATGCCAGAGGTCGAAAAGGTCAAGGAATATATAATGGTGTCGAAAATCTCACAGACAGAACCAGGAGGTGCTGGGGGGGGGGACCAATTCACAGCTCTCCCAGGCCCCCTCCCACCCTTTAAAAGTGCGTTATCTACTGTGAATGTTTTATGAAGAAAACCCAGTGCCTGGTTTCATTAGAGCTACGGGCAGATTGGCCGACCGGGATTGTGGGACGCTACAAGGGATGTTACAGAAAAGCAGGAAAGTTCTGCTTTCCTCGTGACTGCACTGCGGCTTTGTGAGTTCCCTTGTAGCGCTTCCCAACCGCGCCTGAACGGACCGTCGGTAACTCTCGTGAAATCTCACCCAAATGATCAGCTGCTACATCGCTTAGGAGTTTGAAAAAGCTATTTACAAAATTGAAAGCCAATCAAAATACAGTCTTAAATAAAATATGCTAATCTCTTAGGATCACCTCTCAAAACTTTCAAATTTCCTGGAAAATCATAATGCCTATAACCCCCCCCCCACCCCTTCCATAACCCCACTCCCTACCCTTCCCCTACCCACCCACCCCCAAAGACCTGAGTAATATAGTTCGCCATTTGATTGGCTCCGCTTTTTACACATCCGAAGTAGAGCTCGCCATTTGATTGGCTCCAGTGAAGTACAGCTTTACGTGCTGTTAGTGCTTGAATGCTGCGGCCAGTCCAGCCGACGGGTGTTGAGAGGCCTTACAAAGGATGTCATATGTCAGCATAGCAGTTTTCCGTGCTGCCTCGTGACGTTCCTTGAAGACCCTCCCAACTAAGATGTTTTGAGGCCCTGCAAGGGGTGTCGTACAGCGGCACGACGATGAGGTGCAAAGCAAAATTCCGTTCTGTCATTTGACAGCCTTTGTAAGGCCTTTCGACTGCAGTCGATCTATGTGAAGGTAGATCAAAGGGAACTTGCTCGAAGACGGTGATAATCTTTGGTCGCGGGTTCATGTAAAAGTTGGCTGTTGGGTTGCTTAACATTATGGGGAACGCTCACAGTAGGAGACCAGGTTAGGGAGTCGAGAGAGAAAGATGGTGGGGTTGTCTGGGAGTTGAGAGAGAATAGGGGTGGAGACTGAAGTACCCGGAGGAATATCAACATATTCCCAGTACACTGCTTCCAAACAGAGAAAATTGTGTTATATGATTTATATTATCCTCCATTCCAAAACTGCTGAAAGACACAGACAAAACTTGACGTTCACACAATGTTATACCATGTGTCCTCCGTACAAACTCGCCCATTTTTCGGGAGATGTCTATTGCAAAATCACACTCGTATGTACGTGCACAACGGTTTTGCTGCTGTGTACATTCATTTGGGTTAAGACAACAAAGTCGACGTCTCCATGATATTATCCCTCACAAACTCTTTCCCTGAACATGCTCCAAACACGAACCACGGGCGTCAATAAATATTGTAATAATGGAATATCACATAAAAACCTGCGGCACGATAACGCTTACAGACAGATCATACTTAGCAGTTTGGAGGTTTGATGCGCGCTTAAGGCTACCAGAAAAAAAATGTGAGGATGACAGAACTAATGAGCGTTGTTAAAAACAAAGGAAAAAAATTGCGACTAGTCGCTGCACTCCGGGAAAAACATCCAACCATATGGAAACAGAAGAGAGCCCTTACCTCGCTTCAATGAATATTTTGTATAAGTAATCAGGAAATGTTAACGTAGGGCAGGTAATCCCTCTCTGCCTTCAGAAACTGTGCTTATATGATATAATACATACTACATCTTATAATTTACACGCATGCGTGTGCGAATACATAATATTAAATAGCAAGCGCATGCCTGTAATTATATGCCAAGTGCGAGACTAGGCGATAGGTGCTGCGCATTTCGTAAACACTCTCTGAGCACGTCGACGCGGTCCTTTGGCTAGTCTACTACCTACTCAACCTCCCTTACCCTCCCTCCCCGTTCTTTGCTATCATGTCAGAGCTCGTTAACTCGCAAGGTTGCAGAGTGTGCGACTTTTGGTTACTCTTAACAAAACGCCAAGAAGAGGGTTTTTTTAAGTCTGAGACCGGATCCTTAGGAGAGCCACGACTTGGAAAAGGGTAATTGACCTAAATTGTTCTGAAGCCGGGCACCCGGTGATATTCTGAGTAAGGATAGTCAGACGTCAGGGTGCAAACATTTGTGTGCTGGAATTCTGCTGAGGATCGGCTGGAAAGTATCAAGAGGAATGGGGCAGACATGAGAAGGGCGTACAGGTGAGAGAAGAGAAAGCTGTCATTTCAAGTCATGCTGTGTCGCACCGGGAGTTTTCATCAGCGCTGGCAAAATAAAGAAATAGAACTTAAAAACGAAGGGAGAAAAATATTCATTAAGAAATGAAGGAAACATGCGGCTACTATATAAAACTGACATGCTTGGAGTCGGTGTGTGCGTGTGTGTATACATATATACACAGTTTCCTTTCATTACTGCTGACACCTCTACAAAATTTTAACTGTTCCCGTTCTTATCTTTTGTGTGCCTGTCATGTCATTCCTATGTGACATTACTGGCATAGCTGTAATTATGTCATATGCATACGTCTATGCATAGTTAATGTGAAGTGGAAAATTAAAAAATGAAGCAAATGGTGGTGCTCGGTAGGAAAAAAAATCATTATTGGTTCAATTAAAAGCAATACATTGAAAGTTCTACAGGCATGCTAATCAGCCAATATTATGCATGCATGGGGGCGGGACATACAGATAAAACTTTGGGTTATCTAAGATGCTATGCAAAAAGGATGTCTGCACCCTATTCCACGACTTTCCACAAACTGCAAAGCGAAAGGAAAGCGCACATCAGTTGCTAGACTCACAAAAGATTTTGCAATTCATATACAGTGCCTATTTATTTACTTAACACAATAATAACAAATACAGTGTTTTCTTCTATAGCGCTTTCCCAGTAGAGCTCAACGAACTTTACACAAACAACTACAATACAAAACCAAGTCGCACCAATGGCTCCACCAACCTCGTTCACTCACGCTCCCACTCTCTCACTCACACTCTCACCTCTCTCTCTCTCTCAGCGTGGATCAAGGTTACCAACGAACTCAGTGAAATCAGTGGAAGGCGAGACGAAAAAGATAAATTTTTAGCTGTGTTTTAAATGTAGCGAGTGAAGGGGCATTGTAAGCTTAGCAGGCAGGGAGTTCTAGACTCCAAAAAAGGAGCCAATCAAAATACGATCTTACATAAAATATGCTAATCGCTTAGAGTCACCACTGAAAAAAAGTTCCAATCTCCTGGAAGATCATACTGTCTATATAACCCCACCCACCAGTCTCCTAACCCCCACCCTAACCCCCAGAATTCTTATAAAGTGAAACGGCATTGACAAAAAGTCTTTTTAAAAATCGAATGTTTTTCAATTAAATTAAGACGACGAAGGCGATGAAGGAAAAAAGAGAAAGAAAAAACACAAGAGAAAAAACAGAAAAAAGACCCCCCCCCCCCCCATGTCTGTTAGATGTCGGGATGTTGAGTGAATATTTAATGTCTAAATCTATGTTAAATGCTTACTTGTAAGTTAAATATCTACACGTCAATTAAATGAATACGTTCACTAGTAGAATATGTTAAGCTGTTTCCTTTTCATCAAAAGTTAAAAATATCATTACAGTATAACTCTCTGAGAAACAGGTTTTGTTTCCGTTAGGGGAGGGGCGGCACAGGAAGCGACGTCGGGTGACCTAAGGATGACGTCATCCAAAGTCTCCACAAGTCCAGGAAGAAACATACAAGTATTATGAAGGAGCAGAATTTAGAGGACTTTGTTCCCCATCCATAGCTACGACTTACTCATCAGCTCCTTGAAATGCTGATTTCATCGGAGCTGGGCTATGCCTACGCAGGAAACCAAAAGCAAATGCGCATGCGCAGCAGCTTCTGTCCTCAACTAAAAAGACTTTCCACGAAACTGTGCGGAGCGAAAACAGTATCATAAACTCTGTGCCGTCGCGAGAAATTCACAGCAGGACGAAGGTCGCGATCAGAGGAACAGGCCGGTTGACACGAAGAGACGTCCCTGGCAGGCACCAGGCAGCCGGCACCCGGGCCAAAAGAGGAGTTAAGAGGATGGGGGTAGAGTGTGGGGGCTGCCACCCTTTTATTAAAATCCATTTGTCATTTAGAGTTTACCTGTCAAGACCCATTGGAACAACGAGGCTACAACGGCTGTGCACACGGGCTCCCTAACATGGAAATAGAGAAAGTCGTATCCCTTTCTCCGCTCTGGTCAAGACTCTCTGCACGAGCATATGCGGGTACTTGCACATGTGTGTATTTTAGGTTTTGTTTTGTGGGTATTGCGAGCTCTTCTGCACGCGATTGAGTGAGAGAAATCAATTCGTTAAAAAGAAGAAAGAAAACAAAATGAAACAAAAAAGAGAGAACAAACGCACTCATGCACGCACGCACGCAACCACTCACTCACCCACCCACCCACCCCCACCCACCCACCCACCCACCCACCAACTCACTCACTCACTCGCTCACTCGCTCACTCGCTCACTCACTCACTAATAGATCTTAATTTTTCCAGACTAACTGCTTTAAAGTTACTGACTGTGTACTACCGCTATTCCTGATATAATCTGGAGCTAATTAAAACATGTTTTCTAATTCTTATGACAAGAAGGGATATTGTCACAAGAAGATAAGTCGGACCTTTTTCGATCGTTAAACTATTATTATAAATAAAAAAGTGTTTCAGCCACCCTCCACAATATTTTCTATTTTATCCGATCATATCAGATATGAAAACATCATCCTTAATGCAAGCAGTCAAACAAACAAGAAAACACAAAAACAAAGAAGCAAGCAAACAAGCCTTGATGATCAGTTCCTGTACATTAGCTCATGTAAGCCCCTCAACATTGCTAAGATGTTTCTATTTATTTAAAGACGATTCCTTTCATGTTGCAGTCACAGCCTCGTTCTGCAATCTACCCGACTTATCCGAACAGATCTCACGACCTAATATCATTTTTACAAATACTCCACTGCCTTTAAGAAGCATAAAAAGCATTTAAGAGGGAAAACGATCTTTAAAACAGAATTTGAAAAATTAGCTGCCTCTAAATAAACAGACCTAAAATCATTGAAAACAAACAAACATTTTTTTAAAAAAACTAAAACAGAAGCATAGCTACAAAACACGGATATTTCTTAAAAGTTTTTTTTCTTAAATCTACAACAAAATATTTTCCCAACTCTTGAGTTCAATGCACTTGCAAACAATTCTGGGCATTTACAATCTCTGGACCAGGGCTGGCTTGCATGAGCATTCGTAGCCTCTTTGCCGGTCATAAGGCCCATTCACCCAGTATAGTTTACATTCACCCTTACGTATGAAGAGAAGATAAGAACTGTCGTGCAAGCCAGCCAAGGGTAACAAGCGAGCACAAAGCCTGCCATCATTGGTGTGAGCCGGTCTAAAATTGTTTTAAATGAGTACGGAGGTTCAGGTTTACATTTTATTCTAAATTCTTATGAGAAGAGGGGATACTGTCACAAGATGATCAGTCAACCGTATCTGGAGTATGGCATGGTGGAAGCATAGAACAACAAATAAAGGGTAGGTATGGCGGAAGTAACAGCGCTGCACAAATATACGTTTAGAAGTCGACTTCTCCATTGTCTACATTATGGCTGACACACTGCTTGACCAAAGCAGGCTTCACACATAGCAGAAGAAAATCAATTGATCAGCCATATCTGGGCTTCTACAGGAGGCGCATAACCACAGACTATATGTGACTTATCAGAGGACGATTGGCTTAGTCTCGGCGAGCGGCAACACATCTGTCGCTAAAACAGACGGTTGTTTAAAAAGTTTTTCGTAGCCGAAAGAACGTTGAGTCCTGACGGTTAATGCCACGTTCGCAGAACGTGTTTGGAGACTGGTCAAGCTATTTTCTGACTTTTGTTTGTGTGTTCAGCGGGTTATATTATTTAGTTTTTGGTAGATACAAACACAGGAAAGGAATGGGGTTTTGCTTGTTATGCATAGTAACTCATATGACCTTTTCGATGCAGAACTGAGTGACCTCTTAACGTTTAATGATGTAACAAAAATCTACAATACACCGCTCTATATGAATAAAATAAGAAAAAATCAGTAATATGGAGTACTCTTGTATATATGACAACCAAATGATAAAGTTCAGAACTAATGTTGTCTCGTGATAAATCGTAATACCATACATAACTGTCAGTTTATTTTCCAACATTGATTTTACTAAAATCATATACTTTTTACAGCTGTAAATGTGGAAACTCGGTCATTTTAAACGTGTGTACATCTGAATGTCAAAAGTTACATCATGTGACTTTGTAAAACTGTGTGCACAAACTCAGCTTCGTGGTATGGGAACTAAACAGATATTTCCTAGAATTTCACCATAATTTGTACTGAGAGCTTTTCCATAAACTGTTTTTACAAAGAACTTACTAAGCAGATTTATTTGGTTCATTTTCTGTTTTTTTCAAACGCTGATGCAGCAATTAAAAACTGAACTAATCTGCCAGCAAGGTTCTTTCGTGCTAAAAACTTCCTACACAAGATTTAAAACGGACCAGTACACATAATCACGCACGCGATATTGCAATATGAATGAGTAACCATGCACCAGTGCAAACATAAAACAAGACAATCAGGTGTGGACGAAAACTGCAAAAGGAAATTTATTACCGCTTCAAAATTCTCATAAATTTTAAGCAGCTGTTGATTAATAAATTTTAGCCTACAACCAGCTAGCTAGGAAAGGATTAGCCTTGCTCTGCTTTACAGCAAATATTCAATAGTCTTTCACGAACGAAATCGTTAATATAAAATATAAAGCTCGCTGATAAATCAATTTTTTTCTTGGGGGACTTCATTGAAAAAACAAATCAGTCTTGTTGATGTAAAATTCTTTGACGCTGTAAAGCGTATTTTAAATCTGGAATTTCCAAACTGTATACAGAGAAGACACTAAAATTAAAATTTTCACGTGATTTCTGAAAATACTCAGTCTTTCGAAGCATATTATCCTTGCCTTTAGTCAGATTTTAAAATCTGACAGCAAAATAGTCTGCAGTAACAATTCTTTCAGACAGCAGAGTAATTTGTTTCTATCATATTTTAGAGGTGTTCGTTCGCAGAAAAAATAGGTGTGAACCCGAAACCATACTTTTTTCTAATTTAAACTATGTACCAGTTAAATAAATATTTACTTTTATTTATTTTTCCTTGTAGTTTACAGAGACCGGGTGTATTTCCACCCTGGAATAATTTCTGTGAATTTTCTCAGCTGAGCAAAAAGAGAAGTACTCACACCTCCCCCAAGTGGCAAAACTTCCTGGATGTTTCTGTCGCCTAAAATGCAGGCTGGAAATCCAGACCAAACAGTATCCTGTTGTGGAATAGCACCGTTGTTCTGGATTCATTTTCGCCCACACTACTGTATCAACGCAGTTTCACCCGGATTTATTAATTTTTCCAACGAAAAGGATCTTCGCGTGTATCCACAATATTTTTGAACAAATGGGTAACTTTCTGCACGGCTCGGATGAAAGCAACCAAAAGGCACAGACTGAAGTAAATCCAAACTCGTCCGTAGGTGCAGCTACGATGATGAAGATGAATGAAAAGAGTTGGAGGCGGACAGTGCAACGGGGTATGCCGCCGTTAGACACTTTGCGTAGGACTCTGAGAGACACCTCTCGCAGCCAGCGGCTGGTAGAGGCTGGGGGGGAACCCCGGAAAACGCCATCCTAACGAGAGTCTTTTAGGCGGACATTAATGTGCAGGTAAGGGCTAGTTTGTAGCGGCCTAAGACAAATCTTGGATGGTGCTATCGGTCAGAGGCTTTATCGCAATCAGGGTTTGTGTGCGCGTGTGCGTGTGTGTGTGTTTGCAGCACTGACAGGTGCGTAACTTTGACGTGCTCGATTATGGCAGTGATAAATCAGACAGAACGTTTCATTACTCTGGGGACCCCGGTGATAAAGACCTGTACTCCCTGCTCGAAGCCGTGCCCTGAGATAGGCGAGATAACTGTTTCTTGACCGCACAAACATTCAGGCGCAACTCACATCAGTCCAGGGGACGGGTCCACAGCGGGAGGACGCACACAAGGTCCACTCTTGAGCCACGGACACCACGAACGGACGGTCGAGAAGTGTGGCTGGATTCAATCTTCGTCTCTCTCTGGTCACTCTTCGGACTTACGAATGACCACGACAAACAGCAAGGTGCGAGAAAAACCAACAACTGAACGATTCCTCAAGATGGCGGACCGTGTTTGACTGCCCCACGTTCGGTTGCAATGCGTCGCGTGTTTTGTTTCGTTTTTTTTTTTACCTGGAGCCATGTGTCCACCCCTCCCCCTTCAGTCAGACGAACGGACGTTTGGACTGAAGCCGAGCCGGGCGTCTGGCTGACAGGCTCGTCTGCACCCATCAGCTGTCAGGCCGGGCCCTGCATTGACATCGACCAGCGCACGACAACTACAACGTCAAACACAAGACCATCGGCGGACTCGCGACGACTCTACTGGAAGAGGAGAACGCTTGGGGTTTGTGGGCAGTGTTATCTACACCAGTCGCGCTCCCCATGCCACCCCTTAGCACCCAAAGCAAAAGTATACCTTCGGATGGTTTGTATCCAGAGATGGTATGCGTCCTCTTGAAGTCGAATAAAATTTTACGACCCTTTATGCGGACTCTAGCTTCGCCGGAAAGCCACTACCGTCCCAGCAATACCTTTGACCTCCTTTCCCAGCCCCTCATTTGCATAAGTGCGTAAAGGTGGCAGCTGATTGGCGGGCAGTACCGCTGCGGCCAGAAGGTCAAAAGGAGTGGTGTGGAAGAGACTTAACTGCAGACGTTAGTGTAGCAAAGGTCAACCTTTGCTGGCAGTGCAATTGTTTCCATTTTCAGCTGGACGCAGCCTTATTTGACACCAAAAACTGTTTCTCGTGCATGATTTCTTGGGGACTTTTTCGGGGGTGGGGGTTATCGTCAAGCGTTCGCGTTCGATCTCAATCGTGCTGGCCAGGACTGCTCGACTATCAAACATGTCTACACAAGTCGTTTCTGTGTAATGACAGGAAGTCTGTGTAATAATCGCTGCTGCCCTCTGGACTACACAGTTCACGCTCTTACGATGTTTTAGCCCCTTGGTCTAGAGACACCTCCATTCACCACTTAGTGTTCTCTAGAATCGGTGAATACAGATTGCAACGGAGCCGTCACTAGATATATATATATACAGAAATTCCCACTAGGTACGCTTCTTGATTTCAACAATGGCTACACAATCGTGTTTACTCACATAAAAGGCTGATGTGACATGATCCAAATTAGTATCTGTCTTTTTTCTGCTCTAAATTTTACGATCACGTGAGATCTCCTGATTAACCATTTATAAGACAACCACTTTAGTGTAATGTTATTTTAAAATGTTTAAGCCAACGTTAGAAATTAGTTGTAATACTGCCCTCTGTTGAGATGAAAGCTCAAGATATAAAAAGTTTACCAAGCGACAACCACAACTGAGAAAGAAGCCAGAATGTGTTTATTATGAATCTGTGCAACCTCACTCATAATGGAATTTGTACTTGATGGTAAACATATTTTAATGACTTGACAGTTTTCAGCGTTTAAATGCATAAAGTGCACCTCGTACTACTAAAGTGGAATGACTGATGTCTGAGGAACTGCTAGGGGTGGGGCACAGTGCAAGGAGTCCAAAGAAAATGTCAGAAGAGGATACAATCCTTGCCAAACACATGGTGTTTCAAGATGGAAATGTTTAGAGGACGAAATCTTTGGACCTTATGTAACATTTTTAAACTATACGTCTTCCTGACAGGGTACAACAGATAATCTTCTGTGTTAAGCACATTATTATGACACGTTAGAACAGACTAAGTGTCCTATGAACAATGATGAACAGAATACAGAAGCTGCCTATCATTGTTGTATTTACATTTACATTCTGCAAACCCTCAAGCATGTTTGACAATCTGAAGCACAACAACAGTTCAGAAGTTCAAGGGAGTGATCTGTAATCTGTAAATCTACTGGTTAATTACATACGTTCCAAATTGGTTCTCTTATATCAATAGCGGTTTTTAATGTGGGAGGGGGGCGTTCTGCAGACAGAGTGGGGTGAACGGGAGAGCAGTCCTTCAGTACCCAATGTGGCTGAGGGGGACCACTCAGATGGGCATTTAAAAAAAGGAAAACATAAGACTGCGTCTTTTGCTGGAGGGGATAAGATATTTCTGAGTCTTTGTAGGGGAACACAACATCCAACTTTCCTTCTGGAGCACGCAACATCACATTATTACTCTACTGGGGATAAAATATCCTTTCATCCTCTACCACTAAGTCATTATGTTAGTACAGATCGTTAGACTGCGTGTCTTTATGAGAAAAAATACTTCAGATTGTTGTGTTTAAGCAGTGAGAAAATTTTTTATTGCTCATTCAAGTGTGTGTGTGTGTGTGTGGTGGTGGTGGTGGTGGTAGTGGTGGTGTGTGTGTGGGTGGGTGGTGGCGAAGTCTGCACATATCAATTTGTTTTTGTAGAGGGGTATGCCCAAGTAATGATTGCCGAAGAATATTTAAGCCCAGAAGAGAAAAAATATTGGTAACCATGAATCTAACATAAAGCTTAAGTGAATGGCTGCAGCGTGGAGTGAAAAAAAAGTGATAAACGGAAACTGAGCCCAGCTGCACACACACACACACACATAGAAAAAGATAATGTAGGCTTTTTCCGCTGTTTTTCTACACAGATAAGTGTCTTTTTTAATCATTTGCCTGTCTATTTTTTGTGTTTTGTTCTGATGGAGGGTTTGTGCCCAAAACGTCGACTCTATCCTTGGTTTATAGCTTGGCTCAGTTTCCTCCATTATCAATAGACAAAAATAGTCTAAGTAGGACTGGATATGCAGGACTGGATATATCCAAGCAGACACGCACTAATTAAAAAAACCTCTTCCTTTGTGTACCTGAGAAATTGCCGTCCACTATAACGACTGCTGTGGGTGGGGGGGGGATGGAGGAGGAGACGGGTGATGATTGATGATTGACCAATTTGGGTTGGAGGAGGGGCTTTGTTTTTGTTTTATTGTTGTCTAGTTTGAGCGGGGGCGGGGGGTTGCTTTTGCACCACAAACGTTAAGCTGTTGTGACAGTCACACGGTTTTCAGGCATGTAGTCTTAACTCTAAGCTTAGTGTTGACTTTTTACACTTATCTATCTCGGCATGTAACAGTTTTGGTATTTTTATTTTTGTTTATATATATATATACGTTGTTATGTAGTTATGCCAATTTTAGAGCCTGCTTTGATGAGGGTCCATTCGACAGTTACAGCTATCATCATCATCATCATCATCATCATCATCATCATCATCATCATCATCATCATCATCACCACCACCACCACCACCACCACCACCACCAGAACCAGCTGATACCCTCTCTTAGCAGTAAATTTTTTGCGACGCCCTGGAGCTCATCTTGAACCCCAGTCAACAATCCTTGTACTTATGGGAGAGTCTCTTCGCGAGCGCGAAGATGTTGCACAAATACTGAACTGATGACAGAAAAAAACATGATGACGAAGAAGGCGATGATGACGACGATAACGACGAGATGGGGGTGGAGAGCATACGGCAACACTAAAGTTTCCAATGAAATAGTTATTTTAGTTAAGCCTAGGTTAGTCTCAACTGAACTAGAGAGGGGAGCGTATGGGGTGCCCATTCCTAGTTTTTTGTTTTTGTTTAATCGTGTAAAGAATCGGAGAGAGTGTAAAGTTAACAGTATTCTGACACTGCGCACTAAACTTCCACTTGAGGTAACTGTGCACATTTAAAACCGCTGCTGTTGTTCGTTCGTGCTTCCTGTGATGGTGATGATGACAGTGCAGCCCTCTTTGTCTTGCATTAAAACACTGAATTTAAAAAAATGTAACGTTATAACAACGCAAAGCACAAACAGTGTCGAACAAACTACACAGAAAGGAGAAGGCTTTTACACAAAAGTATTTTACTCTAAAGTCCTTGTCAGTAGCCGAGCGTATGGCACATGCTGTTTGCAGACCTGGACGTTCAGATCTGTTTCTGTGTGGGCGGCTTCTCTACCTACAGTGTGTGCTCTATCGAAGACCCTCAAGAAGATGCTGGAGGCGAAACTGCCAGGTTAAATGGACGGGCGAGGCGAGGCTGGCCGGAACTGATGTTGCTGGGAAGCACAAGGTGGAAGTGAAGGGATGGACTCCAGTGGCCAAACCAGGAACATGGCGAAGCTGAGAACGTGGTCCAGGATGTGCCAGAGAAGGATAAAGAAGGGAGACGCAAGTGCTGAAGGCGCGCAGGACTGGGGGTCAAGAATTCGCAAACATCGGACTCTTCGACTCTCATCAGCGATAACAGCCAGCCAGGTGGGAGCTGGGAAGTGGAAATGAAGGGGGAGGGGGGAAAGAGACGACGAAGGGAGGAGGTACTGCCGTCGCATGAACCCGAGACAGTCTGGGGGTGGGGGTGGGAGAGGGGAGAGGGGAGGCTGAGAGGGTCACACGGCGTGCAAGATGGTGTTGTCATCGCGGGAGATAAGACCGAGCTTGCTGCCTCGTGACACGTGTGTACAGGACGGCTCGCCAGCCACGACACGACTGCAAATCACGCGCGGGCGCGCACACTCACTCACTCACTCACAGAACCCTGCTGCTAGGGAAAGGGGTGGCTGGTTGCCCACGATTCGGGTGCACGTGCTTTGGGTGCGACGGAGCCGACCGGCCTGAACGCGCCAGGTTGGACCAGCCCAAACGGTGACACCTGTGATTAACATCTTTTTCACTGTACCACGCACCCTGCTCTTTAGAAAATCTTTGACAGACCCCCTCGTCGGTAAGTAAACAATTATTAAAAAACTGCTATCGTTTTCTTTTATGCTTTCATGCGGTTTTACCTTCAATAGGCTGCTCATTCTACGCAGAGAATAATCCCAGGTGCTCCCAGTTAGTCTTTTACTGAGAATTGCCACCAGTTTTTACTTTTATTCTTCAAGAAAAACGTTATACACTCATCCCTCAATCTCACTGCCTACAGTTTGTAAGTTACAAAAGATCTGACCCAAAGAAGGCTCGAACTTTTGTAGCATTTTGCATTGTAACAGACGCTGTAGTCATTTTTAATGCATTGTTATGCCAAGTTCTCTCATTGTGGTGACTAAAACAATATCAAGGACAGTACAAATGTTATTCTTTTAGTATCTCAAACTCATTGCGGATTTAAAGGAAAATTGATGTGTTCTCCAGTTCTCACATATACATATAGGGCTAAATGTATGAATTTAACTGCTTTTGTGTATATATGAACGCATATATATATATATTGTGTATGTGCGTTCGTGCGTGTGTGTTGAATACCCTGCATCACTTATGCTACAGGTATATAGGTATAGAATCTTTGAAAGACAAGTAGAGTGTAAATATTTAATAACATCTTCGCGATTATAGGTAGGAACCCTGGCGGTTGTAATAATGTTCCGTGAAATTTTAGGTAACGGCTGGCAATGTTTCGTCTGGAATGCAAGCGTTTAAGCAAGCCTTATACTCACCAGCGCTGTGAAGTGTTGTGAAATTCGAAGCCAGCGCCCAGTCAACGGATCTGTGCTGGCCAATATTTCCCCTCTGTCCGACTATGAATCATGCCTCGCCATGGCCCCGAACGCTGACGTTGACATAACACTCCGAGACGTCAGATATTTCTCGCAGAAATCAGTCTCGAGCCATATGCAAGCAGATTAGCATTTTCCACTCACAAAGGGTCGGAGGTTGTTCTCGTCTTTCTTCTTTTTTTTAACTTTCCTTTTTTCCTCCCTTCGAGACACAATTCACGTAATCGGAGACTGGGTATACCTGCTCACTTGTATAAAGGTAAACCACGCCTGCCTTGAAGCGGGTGGATATCTCTTACCCGCTAACCTTTATCTTGATTTTCTGATCACATACAGCGGGGGATGCCCTTCCGGCAGGATTAATAGTTTCCACTCTCGGCTTGCTTAAGGTCGAGATAAAGACACTTCAAAACGCAAATCCTTGCACGTAGATGTTTAAGATGTTTATGGCTAGTATCGGGTTATCTCCGACACTCTGCGCCTACAAAATTTCCACGGATCGCTTTCGAGGGGAGGCCCGAGTGCCTCCGGAAATTGCCGAAGGGAGCACACTGTTTAATCACGTGACTGCCGAGCGATGAGTGATTGGCAGATGGGACGTGCTGGTAAAACCCGGGGTCAGTCTAGACGGCAGTTTTATGGGGAAGCTGTGATGATCCGCGTTTGATAAAGAGGTTATTTAATCGAGCATAACCCACGGTGATAAACCACCATCTGGTTGAGAACGGCGGACAAGAAAGCATGTACTTCAGGTACATGGCGCTTGGAGTGTTGGTAAGGGTGGGGCGCCAATAAAGAGACACGATCACTAGGCCAAGCAAAATGGTGACCTTTCGAGTTACTGTGTATTAGGCATATGCAACAGGGTGCCGATGCGAGCACCGAGAACAAAGGAAAGCAAAGCTCCACGAGACCACCTTCGAATAAGCTAATCTCCGCGTTGTGTTTGTTTACTGTTTACCGTACCAGCAAGAACAAAGCCAGCAAATGTGGCGCGCATGGCTGCATTATGGAAACGACTTTGTCCCTGGCAGAACCTGATGAAGCTAAGGTGCAGGTAAAACTTTCGACTCCAGCTGCTGTTGTCTGTTTGCATGCCTTACTTTAGCCCAATCAAAAGGTAAGACGTGTATTCAAAGCAAAAAAAGAAAAAAAAAGGGGGGGGTGGATGGTTCTTCTCTGCCACAGAAACCTTCATGTTAATTTAACATTAGTCAATATACTTCATGGCACTTGTACAATTAACACTAAGAAAAATTCGACAGAAGACTATCGATATAAATCTATATAAAAGGTTTCGAAGTAATAAATACGATTATACATATTTATATTTCATCGGAAATCCTCACAGCCTTTACACTGACCTAACAGTTTAGTAGACAAAACATTTCAAGAAAAGCTGTTGACATTGCAATATATTTCAGTGTCGTGAGTTAACGATAGTAACAAGGCCATTAACATCATCAACTTTAATTAGAATGCTTGCTTAAGACACACCGAAACATACTGAAGCGATTCATTCACACCGACACAGGCGCATGCACATACACAACGCAGTCACATAATGAAAGGTGTTTAGCTTCTGCCGTATTTCCTGAAAGCCCGTGAAATAAATATTTTTTAAAGAAAATCTCTACTGAAACCCTACAGCTTCCGCACCCAGGTACTGCTTTCGATGACCAAGATATTGTGGTATTTATAACAAATAATTTAGAACATTTAATGCGATTGAATAAATAATACTGTGGTGTGGTACTTTGATATTACAGCAGTTTTATGTTGTCATATCGTACAGTCTAGAATAAAAGTATACAAAACGACTGTAGTACCAACATCTTAAATGAACAGTACTGTATGGGTGATGTTGGGTGCACATACACTAGGAGTAGGGAGACGAGAGGAGAATAGGGAAGGACATAGAGAAACACAGACAGCTCCATAAAATAGAAAGGGAGGTAAGGGAATGGAACAGCTTAGGGCAAACATACAAAAATACAAGCAGAAAGGAGAGTAGACGGACAGTTGTAAGACTTCTTTGTTGTTCACCTGCAAGTGGTATTAGAATAAAAGTTATCAACACAAAATCCGCTCCTATATTTGTAAAACATCTCTGATAAAATATTAAATAAAAAAGAACAGTTGACATAAGGGGATAAACATTTTACTAGACACTCTAAACATATTTAAAGGCGTGTTAACATGTACGATGTGAAGAACATATTGACGGACTTTCAAGAAAGTTCGAAGATAGAATTTATACACTTTACTTGCATTGCTTCTGTTTAGGGCGAATTTTAAACGCCAGCGTCAAAATATTAACAACAAAAGTATGCACATGGTACTTATGGTAAGAGTTTCTTTCTTTGGCAGGACCATTATCCTTGCTCATTTCACAAGACGCCACAACGCCACCGGAAGTGAGGACAGCACCCCCAGAGTGCATGACCAGACAAGAAGCAAAGCACGCGGCAGAGAATAGTGGGCTTGAGAAGCTAGCTGAAGAGCATGCAGAAGAGGGAGGCAATGCAAGGAAGTGGAGGGGTACATGCACAAAACAGATCGCTCATTAGGGACAGATAAACCAAGTATAGATAGATGCAGATCTGGTAAAGATAAAAAAATTGTTCAGTTAACACCGCCGTTAACAGCTCGGTTAACAGCAACCTGTAACAGATTCTTTTTCCTTTTTGTACATTTAATATAACCAACAAAAACTTAACTGAGAAGAAAACAGAAACAACACAAGGCCAGCTCTAAGTGTCTCTGCTTATAAACATAAACTTTCCAAAGACCAGTATCTCTAAACGAAAAGGAAATATATTTGTGACCTAACAAGCTAGAACACAAAGCAAGTTATCAAGACTGTGTTTCTGTAGCCTACTAAGCCCATCCTACGATACTGCAGTGTAGGGGAGATAATGTGAGGGAAGCCGCTTGTACCAAGAATTTCTTGTCTTTGGCTCGCGTTTCTTACAAAGGGTAAACGGGAGTAGGGACAGGAAGACAGGATGGGTGAATTTAGTTAGAATTAATTACTTGTTTTTGTTGAAAATGCGATGACTACTTAATGCCGGGGAGCAGGCACTGTCAGGAAAGGGTGGTATACAGGAAGCTGTGAAATCAGTAGACAAGCTGCAGGTGAATGGACTTTGCAAGACAAAGAGAAATACACGGCTTCCGTCAGAGAACCCCCAAAGCTGAATTGAATTGCTTGAGTTTATTATCGTCCGTCAGAGTACGGCTGCTTCTGAATGGAAAATTATGGATACTTTTATGTAAGAGAAGAAGAATCCCCTACCATTCAGTTCTGCACAAAAGCTACGAAGGTAGATGGAAATCCGTTAGGAAAGCTAACACCTGATAGTTTGCCTAACAGGAAAAAACCCACTCATACACGTATTTTTCTCAGTCGAAATACCTGTGATGTTCTGAATGGATTTGTGGGATGAAGATATGCATGGATAGGTAAGTGGATGGACAGGAAGGCCGATCAGTGCCAGGTGCACAAAGATCACAAACAGAAAAAATAGCTGACCTAATCCACTGGTGCTTGCGATACCTCATTTTTTTAAAAAGGCACACGCCCTTCCTTTTTTTCTGGCGTAAAACTGCGTAAGGATCATCAATGCGAATGTGTTGGGTTAAACTGAGAGAGAGAGAGAGAACGTTTAAACCCATTCACAAACCTATCTTTCTCCCCCTCTTTTCATATATCACTCGTTTACCTCCCCCACCCACCCAATCATCATTTCTATTCTTGTTCCTATTACACAAATTTCTTTCTCGGTGAAGCATGATCTATGTTTCTGATAAAAGAGATGTCATCAGCTGCCCATCCTGGAATATATATTTACTGAAAGACTTCCTACGTTCTTCTGAGAAAATCGAAGTTATCAGCTGCCCATCCTGGAAGATAAATTTACTGAAAGACTTCCTGGATTTAGCAAAACTTGTGGGTGACCTCTTTTGTTCAAGACCACGCAACCAGCAACGACTGACACGCAACACACTTAACTGACATTCCAGGCTCACACATTGGTCTATGTTTACCAACTCGCTGGAGGCAAACAAATCAAATTGGCGCTGGCCCGCTTAACCGACACTTGTCAGCAGAGAGAGAGACCAATGTTATTGACCCTTTCCGCTGCTGAGAGTGACAACATCTTTAACCAAGGCAAACATGGCTCACACTTTCCTCTATTCTTTTTCATGATGGTGGAGGACAGCGGTGAGAAGGTGGGGAATATTCTGAAAGGTGCGTGTGGTTGTGTGTGCAACAACTGCGAGCAAAATAAAACCTTTTTATTTGATTCGTGTGGCTCTGCTGGCATGTCTTCTTGTCTCGACGAGAGGAGACGATGACAGCACTAAGAGGACGAGAAGAAAAAAAAGAGGAGGGTGGAACGTGGAAGGGGGGAGTTGGGAAGGGAAAAAACCAGACCATGCAGATAATTTTTATTTATGAATAAGTGAGGGGGGAAGAGAACGATAAGGTACCCCACCACCACCAACAACAACACCAACACCATTACCAACACCAGTAGTGGTAATAATGGGATGGGAGAAGGGAGGGGGTGCGAATTCAGTCGCCAATACTCATTCGGTTTAGATGGGGACGGGAGCGCAATCCAGAATCAGTCAGGCGTGGCCAGACGCTTCCAGATCAAAGAACACAACTTCCGTGAAGCTACAGCGAGAACGGGCTAGTGCTTTAGACAAAATCTCATTTTCTAACCACATACCGTTCGTGGTGTATTGTTAGATGAAAATACACAATTGGACACAAACTCAGGATTGGAAGGCCTTTCGCCATCCAACCCGAGCATTGCGGGTACTATTAATGGATGTCGTCAGCCTGCACGGAATCCTTGCTGTCCTCGTGAATATTTTACCGGCGGGCGCCATCCTTTGTAATGCCCTAGCTTCCAACGCGCTTCTTCAAGTCCCTTGATCTGCGGTACTCCGTGCCAGTTTGACTAAATTACGGATGTTTAAGGTGGGGGCTCTCAGTTCTTGAAGTAGCATTAGCTTCTGTCCCAGTGTAACCCCCCCCCCCCCCCCCGAGAACAAGCAAGTAAAGGATTCCCAGTCACATCACTTTTCACGATGTAGAATTTGAAATATACACCACTTTTATGACCGTCTGTCACCAGCTGAAATAGGTCCACCATGCTGCGCGAAGAACATAAGAACTGCGAATAATAGGTCAAAAGGTAAGAAACAAATACAAACACTACATTGACGAACAATTCAGATCAGCTGTTGACTGAACGAGATCGAGATTTAATTGACCGCAACAATCTGCAGGAAAAACCTCTTACCTGTTTTCTGCCGCAGACTTGCCAAACTTTTGCCTCGACGGCTGGGTACACAACGCTCTCCCCGAAGTCCAGACTGCTTCACCTAGACTGTATCCCGTTTCTTCCATCTCCATCTTCGAGCTCATTGTGGAATTTGTGCACAGAAAGATTTCTGAAATCATTCGCAGTTAAGACAACATACCAACCTTCGTATGACTGCATTGCCTTTCCTTAAATACAACGTGCCTATCTTCAGTTTTGGGAGTGGAAAAAAAGACAGATCGGAGGCACTTAAATGATAGTACACTAGTTATCTTTCTTGTGTGAATAAGATAGCAAAGATTGTCACCTCTATGACATAGGCCTTGTTTGGAGAGAAATTCCCTCAATCCCAGTCCAAACTGGTCTGACATGTATTGTATATCTGGGCAGTACGCAATCCCTGCTTTCAGGGCCTAGACATCACTTGGTGCCGTAAAAATGCCACGGAGATTTCGATGGGATTCTTGTTCAGGTCCCTGCGCACGACGTAAAAGACGGCAATCCTTCTGATGTCTTGGTCTTTGTTCCTGCACACCCCAGCAGGGAAAAAAAGAAACACTGGTGGTGCTGTGTTGACGCAGTTGGTCAACAAGCCACCACGCCAGGGGTCGCGCGTGCGGCCACATCCTGTCTACTGTCTCTCGAGTGCTGTCCATGGAGAAGTACAAATGTACGGCTGATCGTACAGTAAAGCCCCCTCGCTCGCTCAAACAAGTTATATCACGCCCCATCCCCACTCTTTTTGACGTTTACGGAAGGTATAATCTCTTGGCATATCGTAAATCCTGTATGTGTAAGCCCTGCGTGAAGCGCTTTATTGCATTCTATCACAGAGACAAACACTGGCGGGCGGGAAACTCCATGTGTATGGACAAATCCCAACGGGGGAGTCTTGTTCCTGCGTTCTCGTGCCGCTACCTTGTCGAAAATAGATCGCAGAGAACACACAATTATTATAAAAATTAGAAACCACGTTTTTAATCTTAAAAATATGAATCAGGGGACTGCTGCTTCGAAAGTGAAGTGCAAAAACAGCACCAAATAATAATAATAATAATAATAATAACAAGGTCAACGTTTTGGGGGCTTACCCCTCCCTTACTTCCTGAGGAAGGGGTAGAAGCAGCAGCGGTTGACCTTGTAGGTTTTTTTTGTAGTTATCAAGTTTCAGCTTCTTTCTTAATCATTAATATGTTTTACTGTGATTTCTAAGGACGCGATTTAAAATAAGTGGCACAGTGCTTTCCACATGTATTCAGTAATTCCGATGGTGTCTTGTGTCCACTTGCAGCTGTTGGTCTACCTCAAGCTGTTGGTCTACCTCAAGCTGTTGGTCTACCTTCATCACATGAGGAAAACAGAAATGTCTGCTTTTGCGCAGTTCAAAAGTAGGCTTACGCTTTGCACTCTCATTACTAGAAAATATCTTGTTTCTTTATTTTATTTTTAAAT
>SMGT01003380.1:484433-494823 GCA_004794575.1 Lanistes nyassanus
GTCGGTCACTCATTGTACATGTGTATTGAGCGGGATCATAGGCCGGTTTGGCAGTTTGGTTTCCCTCTTGCATTGATTTGATTATTTCCTTTGTCTGTTGCACGTGGTATGACGTCATCAGGCAGCGTGTTACCCTAGACACGAGCGCGGTGATTCTTTGTAAATACTTTGTAGATATTTGATGTTGTCGAGCCAGTTAGTGTTTTGAAATATATGTTGAATAACAGTTCGCTGCAGTCGAGTGTTTTACGAGGGTGGGGGCTCTGGAGCTAGTAGTGTTTTGCCTGTGAGAGACTGAGCGAGCGTGTCGAAGTATGAGAATCTTTTCCCTCGGAAGATTGCTCTAGTTGTTCACATTATTTCACAGCATCGTCACCCTTTGGTTTAGAAACCACTGACCTAAAGCAGAAAAGGTTTTGGTGAGGATTGCTAAATTAAATCTACATTTACAAGATCGCCATAAACAAGTTGTCCAGTAATTCTGGATAAGTCGAGTCCAATAAGATAAGGTACCCGCCCGCTGTGACATATACATTTGGCTTATATATTTGTGTAAATGTCCAAAATTAGGTAGATAAGTGAGATGTTTCTGTACATGCGTTTTCTCTTTGCGCAAACTGTGTTTTCCGTAGCGTGTTAAAACAGTCACAAGTCAAGGGGGAGAATTTAGTTTAAAATATATGGTTGTTTCTTCATTGGATTCTGATGTACAGCCGCAAAGACAATGCTAGCTAGAAACGGCATGGACTGTAAAAGGATGGCTGTTGGTGTAGTGACAAAACACAAGTCTTCCCGTTCCCTGACACACGTCCGTAATCAGAGACTGCTGTCTTCGCCAACAAGGTCGTAAATGTACCATAATTAAATAAACCCCTCAACGCGCATGTATTCTCATGGGAGAAATCCACACACAAAAAAAAGCACCTGACGGTCTCAGTTAACTTTGCGCTTATGGTATCCTGTCGGGTTTATTTTTGATACCCCACCTTCGATGCCTCCCCTTCGCTGCCTGCCTGTCGTTGCAATTGCGTCCTTCGTTTTCCAGTTCTCTCCCTTGACGTGCCGGCATGTGTCGCGTAATCTTGGAGGACTCCCCACACCCCGAGCCTCGCCATTCCCTTACGGACGTGAATCTTCCCGCGTCTAACCTGAAGCCCGGGTGTCTGCTGCCTCGTTAGCAGCGACGGGTCATTTTTAATTGCCTGGGGAGACGGGAGGTTTGGGGACGATAGAATTACCAAAAAGAGAGCTCTTAGAGTTCGCACCCACCCCCCTGAGACGTCTTCACTAGAACTTATGTCTGCGGGTCAAAGGGCGCACGCAGAGCAAGGCCAGAGAACGCGTCTATGCACCCTGTCCCAAACCCTACAGTGGGGGTGGGGTGGGGGGTAGGGGAGAGAATCGAGAATGGGGTGTGCTCGATTCCAGACGCAGATTCGCTCTCGCGTGCCTTGAGTCTGGCTTTCAAAATAAATCCATTTCGAACAAGATCCGCTTTGCACAACAGGACCCGTGTGTTTACATACATATATTAGTCGAGATACGAGGAAATGCGACATGATACGGAGGAGTGCGTGGGTGGGGGTGGGGTGGGGGGTGTAGGGGGCGTTGTAGGGTCGATAAGGCTAGCAGGACGCATGCAAAACAGTGGGATACGGTTTTGTGTACTCTAGAAGTTGTAAATGGGAAAGTCGACCGGGGTCTTCGAAATAACTGAAAAAGTACGGATGAGGGTTTTTTTTCTTCGAGGGAAATGATCAGCCTATAGCAAAAGATTATTATATTATCTGCGCCATCCTATACCTCCAACAAACATGAAGTTACAGCAGTGCTCCTATGCCAAGAAAACAGAAAAGCAATGCCTGCGTTTTGGCTAAGCTACGGGCCGCCCTTAAAGACATGGAGAAAACATGAAGGTTAAGATGATTTTGACCCGTTTATAATAAACCCTAAAACCTCGTTATCGACGAGCGGCCCGGACAAAGCACTCCGAGTACATGGAACATTGCTTCGCAACTCATACGCCCGAGGCAGCTTAACCATCAGTTGAAGCATCTTGTTATTTAAATATTAGTTTCTCTGAGTGCTTCTGTCTGCATGCTTCTCAGTCAGTACGCTTGCACTCACAATCACATGCTTTCGCCATTCCACGAGGAAGCCTTTGCGGCGGTAATCTTTAATGTGCAGTCCTGTTTTAATCTGATAAAAACCGTCTGTACTTGCCTAAGCACACGTACGACTCCCTTATCACGCGCGAACAGACTGAAGGACATGAAGACTGAAGCAGTTTATAGCCCACGTGCAACGCCAACATTTGCTGCACAGAAATGAGCAAACATGTAGCAGTAAAAACGAGATGGGAGAGGAAGTAATGTAGAGAATTAGGGAGGGGTACATTGTTGAAAGTGCGTTAAGGCCTGAGGCTTTGATTGATAGACGCCTTTACATTATGAGATCAACGTGATTAAATACACCTAGTTATAAATTCCTCGGCGACGTTAGGATGTGAATGGAATAAATAATTAAAAAAAACTACTGGAAAATCCAGAAACTCGATCGTACTTCGACCAAGCCTTAGTGTAAGCATATGTTAACATTACAGAAAAAACAACAACAAAATGTTCGTGAAAATTCCTACGCGCATTTGACATCCGTAACACAAGCGCGTAAACACCCCCCCCCCACACACACACACAAACACAAACACACACACACACACTAATAATAATAAATGTAGATTTCTAACGCGCGAGAACACATTTCATGCACCTTTCGCGCGGACGAGGCACACAGACACTCTAATGAAAACAACGAACACACACACACACAGAGGGAGAGATGAACGCAACACTGACCAACAGGTTAGGATACAGATCGTCCGTCAGTCACAGGTGGGTAGAAAAGTATCATAAGAGAGGATGAACAGAGAAAGTTGTAAGTTAATGCAGACAGGCAGTCGTGACGTCAGTCAAGGTACTTGCGGGAAAGATAGGTTTTTAAGTTTCGTTTGAAAGTCTGTAGTGATGGGGAGTGGCGAACACACACACACACACTCACAAATATGCACACAAAACCATGCAAATGCATGAGCAATAGCACACGCCCTCACTGACTCACATTCGTATTCACCCTCACTGACACACACTGACACACACATACACCCTCACTGCACCCGCACTGTCGTCTGTCGTACACACGCACAATCACACACTCGCCGATCGCACTCATGCACAAAACTCTTTGTTCCTTTAACCCACAGGGCCTTACATCACTTGAAGTGAGAGGCAAAGAGCTGCAGCCCTTCAAGAACCAGGTCTTGTTTATTTTTCTCAATTATTTAATGACGCTAGCGTTGATAACCCGCTGTGATAAAAATCAGGTCCCCTTCAGCGAAGCAGACGACGGCTAATAAGGATAGAGTTACCTCCCATGCCTGGCATTTCTTTGTCGCCTCCCTGGTGGGAGTGAGAAAACCCATAGATGCGTCTGGTAAGAACGGGCATTTAAATTCCGCTTGCTAGCATTCGCTCGTTTAAAAAAATAAGTAAAATAAAGCGATCAGTTTTTGTCCAAACAACAAGGAAGGATCTGTATGGTTGTATAAGTCATCCTTAAAAAAGTAGATCTTCATTATGAGTACAGATGCTGAGACCGATGCTGTTTAAAAGCTCAGAGACCGTAAACAAGAGGGCTAGGTTGCATAGGGGTTGTATCCTTTGTCCAAAACTGTTCATGGGATACACACAGAGAAGAAACTTAACGACTGCTCTTGTGACCAACTCTTTTTGGAAGGATTTTGATATCTGTCCTCCACGCGAAAATCTGTGTTTTTATGACGGAAAGATAAAATTAGAACCTTCTTGAAACGCACACCCCAAAACCAGGTCACATGAATGTTCCTAACTGCCCTTGCGGTCATAAAAGAGGTTGTAAGGCCTATTCACACTGTGTATTTTACGCGCATGACATCTTCATAACTGTCGACAGACTCTAAACGTGTCAGTCTTGGCAGCTCCGGACAGTCTTTCTCGACTATGATCGTTCAGTAAGCTAGTAGGCCCACAGCATAATAATTATTACTGCATATCACTGAATAATTGCTGGGATCATATCCGCAATCCGATCTCCTTTGCATTCCCTTCTCTCAGTGTATATCTCTCTTTCTGTCTTTCTATCTTTTTGTCTATGACTCTCAAGCTATGTGCAATGTATGTGCAATTGAGTTTCATTTTACGTAGATGTAAATGACAGTGTTGTAATGCGTTCTAAGGTATTGTCAGCTTGAGTCTGCAGAACACGCTCTATGTTCCCACCTCTCTCTCTTTCTTTGTACATGCGTGTTTGTGAGTGTGTGTACTTATCCGATCGCTAATACGCGCATGCGTGAGTGGATTCCTGCCACCTTCAATTTAAAAAAAAATTATATCTTCTTTCCCTCCTTCTGCTACCTTCCTTCTCTTTGTCACTTCTCTCCTTCCTGTCTTTTCTACATTTAGGAATGTCTGGGTCTCAGATGTCCCTACCCCAGCCTTTCTCACTTTACCGCCTGGAATTTATTCCAGCACTGGGGTTTTCCTGCACTAAATCAGTCCTATCTTGTCTTCGCAATCTTTGCCTAACTGATACTTCTGCTGATAACCCTATCTCCATAAACCTCAGGAATTAACCCAGGGAAGGGGGTAGAGTAACAGAGATGTTTTCAAAAGGAATTGTTGGTGACGTCAGTGTTTAAAATTTGTGTTCTTTTCCCCCTTGCTCGACCATGTGGACAAGGATTTCACTGGGCCAGCAAATCCCATTTTGTAGGATTGTACCAGATAAGTGCCGGGTCGGGAGGGGTCAAGCTGTCGGTAATCGTAACTGATGTGTCTTTGTCATCGGAACATACCTTCTTTGGAGAGTAAATCTCGTCGACATGATAATTACTGAAGAGCCACTGGAATTATGAGTTTTGAATATAGAAATGCTATTTTTAATAGATCCGTATGACGCTAGATGGATATGGTTAGTTTTTCATCAGCTTACAGTAACCTTAATTTTCTCTACCCCCCTCCCCCACTCTATTGAGGGCAGCTGGTAGTGTACCAGTAATTATTGTCTACTGGCAAAGCAACGAGGGTTCGAATCCTGTACGCAGTACACGTAGTTTTTATCTTTGGATGTAACACGTGTTTATATGACTTAGTTCTGTGTTTATCCCCAACACTTAATTTCTCCTTCTATCCCGGGGTTTGCTGCCGTCGTAGCAATATATTAACCAGCCAACAAACTAAACAGCCACTCAACCAGCTAAGTCAGCCAGACAGACAGCCAACCAGCCTTGAACTGATTTTGTATATTTATTTTACGTAGTACATACTAATACTCATACTAACTACACAGTTATCATAATACTTTCGGTCTTCCTGTCAGGATCGCTAGTTTACCAAAGGAAAATAAAAAGAACAATAAATACTCTTTTCGTTTTTTCTTTTTTGGTTTGTTCTTTCTTCCGATCTCGAAAGCCGATTACGAGTCCATACATTAGGTGGAGGGGGGGGGATCAAAAGCAAGTGAGTTTTTCAAAGGGAAGCAACTCCATCCCCTTAGGTGGACAGGTTGTCATTGATAGCTGACAAGCGATCATCTGAGGGTATTGATCACGTAGTGGTGGCCACGTCCCGGTCCACAAGGCGACGAGGTATGATGTAATGCCGAGTCCCTTCAAAGGGAGCTCCCAGACCACCTGCTTCTTAACTGCGACGAGGAGCTGCTCAGAACGGCCCACGCCTCCCTTTTGATGATCCTCTGGGATGAGTAAGTCGCCTTATGCCAGGGTTGTGACTCGAGAACCCTGGCTGGCCCTTTGCTGCATGGGAATGTGCCCCAGTAGTGTCATTTATTCACAGCCTACTGAATTATTCCCGCCATGTGTGAGCCCGGACTCTGGTCTCGTTGGGAGTTCGCTTTGTTCAGGCGCTTGGGGTTCGTTTGGTTTGATTAGTTGAGTTTGTGACTGACAGATCTGTGTCATTTTCGCGTGATTCAGGAAACCAAGAACAGGCGAGGAACAAATATGCGGCATTTTGTAGTGATCAGCCTTAACATCTCTCATCTGCCGATATACTTTACAGAAATACTAGTAGGAATATTTGTCAAGAGAAAGAAAACGAAGAGAAGGATCCTGTGTTGAAAACAATTTTAACTATGCACAGGTGCAGGAAGACAGCAAAGTTCTGTAAAAGACAGTCACATATTCAGCACCAGTATGCCAGTTAGGTTTTTTTTTTCTCTCTCTCTCTCTCTCACCATTTTACAACGTGAATGATTTCGAGCATTTGTTTCGGGCTTTGAACGCAGCCGGTTTGATTTCCGCTCTGTATTCGTTCTACAGTGTTCTTGCTTTTAAAAATAAAATAATGGTCCATATTTCACATCTAGTGTTTAAATTGTGCTTAGGTCTTGGAATGGGGTTAGAATCTGCAGCAGGATGGGATTAGGACTTTTAGTAATGGTGAGGAGAGTTTATGTGTAAGACTGCAACATGTTTACGCAAACGAAAAAATGCAGGAACAAGAAACGAAGGAACGAAGGAACCAACGAACGAACCATCCAACGAACGAACGAACGAACGAACCAACCAACGAACCAACGAACGAACCAACGAACGAACCAACCAACCAACCAACCAACCAACCAACCAACCAACCAACCAACCAACCAACCAACGAACGACTGACTGACTTTGTGCAAAAAGGAAAGAAAGAAAGAGAAAATGGTGGTGGGCCAACAAGAAGCAGAGAGGGAAGAAAGCCGAGAAGACACAAGGGCTTGTTTTAAAAAAAACTCAAACATCACCAAGACATCACAGAAGCATAAAAAAAACACTACAAGACATCGCAAGAACGACGCAAAACATCACAAAATCTCACGAAACCCGTACAAAGACATCACAAAACAATCACATAGAGCATCTAGGGAAAAAGGGACAGAAGACTCAAATTTTCAAATGCAGATGTATCGGCCCTTCGTACTTTAACTTTGCAGTAACCTTATAAAAATTAATTTTGACAGGGACTGCATTCTCAGCTTTCAGCGCCAAATCTGACAAGCCAACATCCACCCCTAATATCGAAAGACTGGACTTTCTTCCGGGTATTAGGCCACATCGCATGTCCGTTATCTTTGACTATTGACACACCCGTGTACTATCAGTGGCTTGACGCGGCTTAAGGGTTAAGAAACCTCACGGCGCTGCCATTATCGCTTCCCCTAGATAGGAGGGTGCTCATCGCTAGAGGGTCCTTTAACGTGAGAGCGAATCCATTCAGTTTCTCGAGGTTCCGGTAGGTGGCCCCTGAACAACAGATACCTTCACCCACTTCTCCAAGACCGCCCCCGCCCCCAATGCCTTATCTTGTATGATTTACTCTGCATTTACTGCGGGAGTTCTGTAAAGACAAGGCGATGAGGTGTGATCTTTGACACGCGTGATCTTTCGTATGCACGTACGGACACCACACGCAGGACACGCATTCATGTCTGCACGAGCTCTCAGAGAGAGAAAAAGTGTAAGTGTGTGTGTTTATAGTATAGAGGAGGGGGCAATGCACGGAGGGAACAAACATGCAGACTTAGGGATGGGACTGGGGGATACGAACACATAGGAAAATTCCAATAGATGATAAGTTTTCGCTTTTCTTTAAAAAAAATGCTGTTTATTGCGGGTTGAAATGTAGAAAAGAGTTCTTTTTGTAGCACCTATCGTCCTGAAATATGAAATACTAACATGAAATACCTGTAAGCATTTCTCAGCACTCATCAAGTGCAACAGTTGTGTATCCCCACCTCCAGCCCCACCCTAGTCAAAAAGTAATATTTTCATATATGTAATATCCATGCGCGAGGGAGGGGCAAGAAGTGGGGGGAAATAAATAATTTTAAAATCAGATGCATTGTTCCAGCTGGCAACAAAATCTTGCTTCCACGCGTATTATATTGAAAAAAGTATAAAAAAATAACAACAACAAAACAAAACAAGAAAGACGACAAACCAAAGTGCGTGAACACAAATTATACGCCCGTATGTTTATTCGTGATAGTCACGCGCTTCTGACTGAAACCATCTGCCGCATCTCGTTCCACTACCGCCATGGTAACCGTTGATGCATCCAGTAGCTTCAAATGTCTCTGATGAGCTCATTGTACGAAACTTAACTGGAGACCGCCGTGTTTCGTCAACACGTGTTCTAATCTGCAGCAACGATGTTTAAATTCCCGTGAACTCTCGCACGACGGCTGCAGCGTTTTATTAACGTTCCATAAAGCTTTTTTTTTTTAAACAGCTCTAAGTGTTGAAATGCTTCCTCGGCAACAAACAGTGAGCATGCGCTTCGCGTGTCCCGCACTAATCTGATTGAATTTCTTGACTGTTGTTCGTTTAAAAGGTGTCAGGCCAATCCGATGCCAGCTTTATTGGCGTGGCTTAGAGTGAATGAAAATAAAATGCCCCCGCTGCTATCAGTTCTGTGGCTCATGATGCACGTGCAGGGTGCACTGCATATAAATAACGGGGCATTATCTCTGCACTTCAGTGGCCTACTTACCGTCCCCGATAGTCTGACTTTTGTGTCTTGGAAGCTGCGTGATTCTAGGTGTGAGTCAAAGTAGCCACATCAAAATCGAGTGATGCTGTCTTCCATTGCGTCCGCCGAGGTGCCACTATACGTCGTTCTTAATGGCAGTGCTCTCCCTTTGCGACTGTTTCGGTCTCCGGTTTGTGGGCTTCTGCCGCGACGACAAAAACGATGATAAAATGATAATGGTGATGTGTAGGAATAAAGGAAAAGTAGTAACGAGAGGAGAAACAGAAGCAAACTGGGTGGCTAGATGATAGATAAGGCAGGCAGACAGATAGATAAAGACAAAGGCAAAAGTTTATTCCACTCGGGTTACAATACAAAGGAATATTTAGCACACGATAGATAGATAGATAGATAGATAGATAGATAGATAGATAGATAGATAGATAGATAGATAGATAGATAGATAGATAGGGACAAGATTTATAGCTATTTGCAGTAGCGTTCGTTCTCGCCAACTCGTACAGCCAGCAACAACCAGACATCTCCCTCCCTTAATGACTCATTTGCTCAGCGCCGACTGAGCAGACATCACACAACGTGCAACGACAATTAAATCCGCACATTAACAACCAGCAGGTGCGGCAAGCCCCAGCCAGCCTCTGGCACCGGTAACGCTGGAAGTCTGCGAGCGGGTGACGCCTGACTCGCCATCCGAGTGTGTGCCTGTACCTGGGAATGCGGGGTGACGGCTGAACCCCTAAATGAAAACATCGCCTAGCTTAATTCTGAGCTTACAAGCAATATCACTTACCTGCACACAGATTACACGGGTAAGACGCAGGTTGTGCATTTGTCTGGCACGAGCAAAGGCTGCGGAGAATATGGCTGGGAACGCTGTCTGGGCAGCGCAGTGCTTAAAAAAAAACGAGACTCTGTTGTCTGCGATCCAGCAGATAAGTCCCGCTGCCAGAACGAAGACAGATGTGATAATATTGGGGGTGGGGGTGTGTTAATATGGAACGGCATTGGCAATTAAAAAGACGACAATGCTTTGCGTGTTCGTGAAAGGTATACAGAAAAGGTGAAAGAAAAAGCCAATGAAGTTGTGAAAGGAAGAGAAAAATATTTTTTAAAGTCAGTTTTTTTTTAAACTATCGAATGGCTTTCTGGCTACCCAAACGAGAGGGGGAGAGAGCAATTTATGTAACTGTCAAATGTATCAAAAAGAATACACACACTATATATACTAATCCTATACATATTAGTCGATATATAGGAGAAAAAAATGGTACGCTGGGTAAAGATAGCAGAGATTTAATCTTTATTAATAAAATTATCTTTTCCAAGAAAGACGAAATATTAAAATTTTAGGAGAACCTCATGCACGCTTGTACTCGCCAGCCCGCGCGCGCGTACAGACACGCTGTCACATGTCACCCTAGGCTATTACCTGTCACTCCTAGGTAAGCCTTTTAGCTCCTCCCTTTGTAAGCTAGTAGGGGGAAGATATGTCATCACCAGGCTATCGCTCCGCCCTTTCTGGACACTGAGCGGCTAGCTGGAAGCTCGCCATTGGTCAGCGCCGTTGGCCGGCTCCACCGAGTTTGACCAGAACCGGTTTAGCCCAGTTTTAAGGCGTCAGGGGGTTAGAATTTAAGGAGGAAAAAAACGCGAGAGAGACACACAGGGACACAGAAAGGGAGGAGAGAGGACATACAGAGAGGGACGTGCACCTAGGAAGAGACCCAGTGAAGCGACCACGTGCTAGCCTACGGACCTCAGTCGCCATCTTGCCAAAAGGAAGACTCCAGCTCTCTTGCAGTTAC
>SMGT01003380.1:494833-512316 GCA_004794575.1 Lanistes nyassanus
AATTTGATGTTGTCGAGCCAGTTAGTGTTTTGAAATATATGCTGAATAACAGTTCGCTGCAGTTGAGTGTTTTACGAGGGTGGGGGCTCTTGAGCTAGTAGTGTTTTGCCTGTGAGAGACTGAGCGAGCGTGTCGAAGTATGAGAATCTTTTCCCTCGGAAGATTGCTCTAGTTGTTCACATTATTTCACAGCATCGTCACCCTTTGGTTTAGAAACCACTGACCTAAAGCAGTAAAGGTTTTGGTGACGATTGCTAAATTAAATCTACATTTACAAGATCGCCATAAACAATTTGTTCAATAATTCTCAAAAGTCGAAGTCCAATAAGATAAGGTGCCGCCCGTCGTGACACACGCACGCACGCACGCCGAACTAGATCAGAATCCTGTGTGACGCATGAAACTGTACATCAAAGATACTTCCATTTTTTTAAATTTTCGCCTAAAATAGGGCCATGCACTGTCTCCGGGTCTGACAGAAAGGACCGTTGTACTGGACAGACAGAAGAAATACATGCTCTATAAAACTGTGCACACAGGCTCACTTTCACATGCACAGGACTTGCATTCACGCAGTGCAGCTTTCAGACACGAAGAACCGTAAACAGCAATTAAAAATATGTTATCTGGTGTATCTCCTGCGCACAAAGACTGCACACAAACGCATGATTTAGTATCAGGCGATAATAATAAGGAGTTTGTAAAGTTCTCTCCTAGTCTTCGAACATCTTCATAAATTTTAAGTGCGCATGCCTCGACTACTTGGGACAAATTTACTTTTATTCGGATTTAATTTAATTGAACTAATTTCTTTCACTTAAACAAAACCTCGTTTCTTTTCCTTTCCACAGCTATGTAGCGAAATCCAAAACTAGTGTAATGCGCTGATAACATGACAAAACGAAGTCAATAAGGAAATAATAGATAGATGTATAAGCAAGAGGGTTATTCAGCATTGTGGATGAGTGCGTCATCATGTCTGATATATAAAACTTTGACACTGCCCGAAAGTGAACATTTTTGTTCACAGAAACAATTTCGATTCTCAGGACGACATTCTGGTTTCTAAAAATTATTAGGTGATGTTGTTTCTATATCACGAGGGTTAATTTTTCGATTGGCGGAGAAAGCGAAGAATTTGTATCAGGTTCTCTTTTTGAAATGAATCTTTGTAAATTGATTCAAAACGTAATGTTCTAGAGAAACCTGATTTGAAAAACACGCGGGCAGAATGCCACGTTGAGCTTTCAGTAGCGCTGTGCGGAAACCGAGAAGGCACTGCGGTAACACTTATCTGCGCATGCCTAACTCCCATTTTAATGTGTCAAGGGGACGCGGCTTTCCTTATCTTGCCCGTTCAAGGTTTTCGCCAAGTCGCCAGGATTGTTTGCTGACCGCACCTGTGCGCGAACAGAGTCTGGTCCTCGCTAGAATTACTGATGATAACGTCCAGTCTTGTGACCAGAGAGGTGGGCGGACAACTATCGAAATAGTTACAGGACAGAGAGAATGTACACGTGTACAGGTGACAGCTGAATTGTCACTGCTGCTCTGCTCTGACTGTCAGAGATGGGATGATCTTCTGTCATGTGATTAGAAAGGAAATCGGTGGTGGTGGTGGTGGTGGTGGTGGTGGTTGGGGGGGAGGCGGGCGGGGGTGCAGATTACAAACTACAACATGTGCAAGAAAATGGCCCCAAACAAACAAACATCGCTGTCACCAACGGATGCCATGGGTGATAACAGCTGGGGTAAGGAAAGAAACTGTCATGGATTCAGTTTTGAATCTGCCATCATCACCTTGTAGGCGAGACACAGGCTAAGTGCCCTCCCAGTAAATCTGCCACTACTCTTTTAAACCCAAATCAGCAGTAAAGGCAAGACAGACAACAAATGGAGATAACCCACTAAACTTGGAAGACGCGGGGAGATAAGTCCGACCACTGCTCTCGCTGACGGCCGCGCGGCTCGGTATATTGGCGAGTGACGTAACGCATCTAGCTAGTTTCGTGACGTAAGCCCGCTGGGCGTCTGCACGCTCGCGCAGGGTGGTGTTTGCATTCTGGTCGCGGCAACCCACTTAGTGGTGGTGGCGAGGGGCTCTGGTTTGTTTGCTCCAATACCTTTCCCAACACCGGGCGAGCAAGCCGTGCCCCACACTCTATATCGAACTGGACTACCCCCGCGCGACAAGAGACCATAATGTACTGGTAGAATGAAATTAAAATATAAGCCGCGTGCACATTCGGTAAATGTCATATCAGCCTTTTCTGGAAAAAAAGTCGACAGGGTAGCCTTTAACGACGCGTCAAACCGGAAATGTGTGCATCGTGAAAGCTCCGTTTCGAGTCGTGTTCGATCGTTCTATATACAACTGCCCGCAAATCCCCGCCTTTCGCTAGAGCCTGTTTGTCTCAAACTCCCTGGCCCCGTGACAGGTGACGATCCGTTTATGACAGGAAGTGTGCGAGTACGGGAGCTGAGCGCAGCTCATCCTCTGACTGCACGGTCCCCACGGCTATCAGTCTCAGTGCCTCTCTTATCATCGGACACCTGACCTGCCATCGGAGACAATTAGGAGGAGGACGATGGGGATGTTGCACGCAGTCCGGCCTCCAATGTCGTCGCTAGGAGCAGACGTCCGTAAGCCAGAGGCCACATGTTTATTGTTCTCTTCAAACTCCTCCCAAACCAATCGCTTGATCCGAACTTCCACCATGAAGACAATCTACAATTTAGTTGTTCATACCGAAACGGAAGGATTACGAGTGAAGAGAGGTCGTGACTTCGGATTCCAATAATCTGTTATAGTCGAGACCTTACTTGGTAAACCGAGGACGTTTTTGTATATGCCATTTACATGATTTCTAATATTCCTTCTGGCTTTAATAAATAAATGTATAAATAAATACCTATCTCGTCATGGTGGCACAGGAACAGAAATCTACACACCTGCCATAGTTATGGTGTTTGCAGCACTGAAAAGCACAAAACGAATATGTTTCATGTACTTTGATTAGTATCATTTCGAGACAGATAGTAAGCAAGCGAAAACACGTGTTTGTAGCATGACGAAAATCCGCGAAAGGACTGGGAAACACACACACACACACACGTCTTCACAAGACGCGATAAGTCTAACGAAATCTCATCAGAGGCGAAGAATTAGAAGCGGCCTTCAGAGTCAGTTGTGTGATCGAGTACGCTCTTTCGATGAACTCTCGTTATGCGACATGTTTGGAATAGGGACCCAGATGTGTAACTTTCAGATATAGGTGGCGCTGATCTTTCCCCACCCCTCCTCCCCGGTAAGCTATAATTGCGTGGAGGCAAACAAGGGTCCTGGTTGTGTCCTTGTGTCTTTTCGGATTAACACTGTGCCTGGTCAATAGCTTTTGAGGGCTATTGCGGATTGGACCGGTCTGTGTACAGCACTGTCTGGCTCGTGCTTTACCTTACAGCGCGCGGCGCAACATCAGGTGACGTCGTATGTCTTGATTACCTCAGCGCACAGCAACTTGTCAGAATACGTCATGCTGCTGGATAGTTTGAGGAGCTGCATGGTTATAGATGATTTCGCAGGCGCGTGCATCTGTTTTATATAGTAGCTTCTTCGTTAGTGAATGGGGATTTCGTTAAATTATTAATCAGTTCCTCAAACTTTGCAAGGATCTTTGAACAGTCTGTTCAGGAGTACATGTACATTCAAAAGAAGAGTCCATATACAATCCACAAAGAGAAGAGAAAAGGAAGAAGAAATGAGAGAGAGAGAGAGAGAGAGAGAGAAAGAAAGAAATGCAGGTATAAGCATAAAGGACCCCAGAGATGTGAGATGACAATGGATGAACTAAATAACTCTATCACTTCAAGAAAGTAAAGAAGAATGAAAGAAATGAGGAAGAAAAAAGTCTGTGGAGGAAGAATGGAAGGAATAAACCAGACCTCGTGCCAAAGAAACCAATGAAAGGAAGGCTGAATCGGGGAAAAAGAAGGGGAAACAAACATGACTAGTTTCCTTGACTTTTTAACAGCTCGCACACCCCTATAAAAAAAAGGTATAAAAAATCCTGCTGTTAAAATTCCGAGTCGTACGTGCGAGCAGATAACATGGCTAGTTTGACGTCAAGCTGAAAATGTTCGCGCACACACCAGGCTTTTGCGCATGCGTAATGAGCCATGAACACGAGCGTGCGTGGCGCGTGCCTGTGGTCAGAGTTCGATGCCACCGGGCCTGTTCATGCTCACCTGTATGGCTTCTATTTATAGCCACTCGTCCAGCATCCTCGTCTACACGACAAGGATGTGACTTAACTGTCTTTATCACAGACTTCCGCTTCCCACCCCATCCCACCCCACCCCTACCCTTTCCATCTCCTCTCTTGATTTCGTCTCCCTATCGCGGCTCTTTCCGTCAGAAATCGTTGATAACTAGCAAAAACCCAGGAAAATGTTTTTATTTTTGTGATAGCTCTGAACGGAACAAGCGTGTGTACGTAAGGCTTGTATTAAGGTATGCCCACACAATTCAACTTAATGGAACTAAAGAGACCTCTGTAGATGGAACGTTTCTGATCAAACGAAAACAATGGCCCAGCAATACGCTATCCATCTGTAGCAGCAGTCGGCGCTGTATGTGGTTTCGTTGGGGTTTCTTTGGTGTTGTTCAAAATGACGTAATATAAATTATACAGTGAGTAAAGACCGGGGCGGGGGGCAATTTCGTGAGATATGAAGTAAGGATAACACCGTCACTAGCAACAGCAATCACACAGAAACAAACAGCAGCAGATGGTAATATTGTCAACGGAGGCAACAATCAAACTGTGTCACAAGTTAAAAATACTTTACTGTCCATTACTTCTTTAATCGTGATTATTTATATATATTGCTTTTGAGACAAAAGTTGGATATGTTCGAATAAGCAGGTTTGTATCTCAGTCGTCAGTACACAGATTTCTTGCTTATTCTCTACTGAGCTTTTGTTTGGTTGGGTTTTTTTTCATGTTCTGTTTTAATCTTTCATTTTCCTTTCTCTTTATTTCTGTCTGCCTGGCTCCCTGCTTTATTTTTCTTTCTTTCCTTTGCTTCTCTCTTTCCGTCGGTACGGAACTCTTTGTCGGACAATCATCTTCTGACCTGCCAGTCTTAAAGAAACGCGCACAGGCAATTGTCATGAACTTTCCACTAACGAGCCACCCCAATTAGTTTCGGAGTTTGGTTGGGGAAGGGTGGTGTTCACAGTCAAGTGTCAGTGGGGGTGAGCGAGAGCAGACGTCACACCAGACGTCTTCACTTGCCCGCGCATTCTTAGCAATCCCCGGATGTTCGGCCTTTCCAGACAGACTGGTCTGTCCAATACCATTGTACCTAGGCGCAGAGGAGAAATAATTCACGGCAACTGGAGACAGCAGGAACTCTCACCTGTAATCGTACTCGTGCCTGAAGTCCTTGGTGCCCCCCACTTCCATTGTTTAGGGGTGTCATGTGCAGGTACTGCCAAGCGGGCTGGTCAGTGCGGACGATAACGCAAGGTCAGGGTTAGGGGTATTGTCTTGCCACTCTAGCGGTTAGGGTCGATGGAAGAGCAGGAAAGACGAAGGAAAACATTTGAATAAAGAAGACAATACCTGGTTTTTTTTTTTTGGCTTTTAGCACGCTCTGTAAGACATTGCTGTATGTGATTCATTCCTGAACGTCCCGTCCACCGGCTATGCATTCGGGCATACGGCTTCAGATGAATGTCAAAATTTCAAAATGCATAACGCATTATGTTTAAAAATTACAGAATGTTCATAGTGTTCAAACATTTTCCAAGAAATTCTTCCTGTTGCTTTCTCTTTTTTTTTCTTTTCCTTTCTTTGTATTTTTTCCTTTCCTTGTTTCTCTCTTTCCTCTTCTAGGATGGGTACAACTTGATTCATTTCGTCTAACAAGCATCCAAGATGATATCTTTTTTTGTCATTTTCGTTCATTTATTCTTTCCTTGTTTTCCCTCCTTTCTGATTTCATGCTCTTGTTTGGTTATAAGTTGAGTCATTTCCTCTAAACAACATCTGAGATGAGATTTTTCCACCGCTAAATTGTACCAATGTCTTCTACGTTGTAGATGTATTCCAAAGCTGTGTTTAGGAAACGAAAGGATTGACTCGAAACTTCGTTAAAGATCCGGACATTTATAGGACTTTTCAAATCCCCCATTTGTTGCAGGAGCATGCAAACTAATCTGCTCTTTCTGTCCCTCCTTCCCTCTTTTCCCTTCTCTTTCTGTACCCCTGTAGTCACCCCGCCCCACCTCGTCCTTCCTCACCCTTTCCTTTTTGAGTTTTTCTTCCTCAACTTCACTACCTCTCTTTTTTCTTCCAACCCCCTTCTTTTCTGTCTTTCTACCATCTCTCTCTCTCTCTCCCATTCCGACCATTTGACATACATACATACATACACATATAACATACACACATACAAACATAGCAACACACACACACACACACACACGTTTTGAAGAACCCAAACATGCGCAATGAATTTTTTAAAAAATCACGTACGTGCAAGTCAAGGGATATAACTGGAGCAACACAGGAAGTTCCCGAACCAGAAGTACCGACCTTCCAAAACTTCCTCTAACAGCGTCCAGGAAGACCTCCGCCTGTCATTCTGGCCGACATCTCTTCCAACTGGGCGACCAGCCCCTCGTGGAGAGCTCGATAAGATAAAGAGGGACCGACGCCACGTTTGGGAGGAAGATGACACTGACAAGATAGCGAACGGGAAGGTGAAGAAGAGGTGGATGTCGGGTTGCTAAGAGTGCTGGTGTTCCAGACCTGGGTATCCATCTTCTCCAGGGTTTGCTGTTTTATCCAACAGTTTACACGGTGAGAGATCCAAGTGAAACATTCTGGAAAGGGTCTGCCCACTGCGGCTTTCCTTGTCTAGAATCCCAGGCCTCTCCGCTACTTCCCCACTCCTCCCTCTCTCTCTCTCTCTCTCTCTCTCTCCCTCCTTTGTCCCTTCCCACTATGTCTATCTTCTGCCACCTTTCTACCCCTCTTCCCCTTTGGCCACTCTCCTCTGCCTCATCATTGAACGCGTCTGAATCTCCCTGTCTCTCCGTCCGCGGATGCGTACATGCGCATGTCCCGAGGACAGCCATGTACTTGTCTCATTTAACAAATTTCATAATTAGGAGTACAAGAACTTTGACTGGCAAGCATATATTAATTTGGTGTTTACGTGTCAACAGACACTTCAGGGTTTTGCGAATTTTGGTGCACAGTTTAGGTATGGGATGTCAGCGGCCGGGGATAGAGGGCCGGTGGGAGAGGAGGGGGTGGGGTTATTACTTTCTCCTGATCCTTGATAATAAACAATTAATTAATTAGAGTCTAAGTTAACTCATGGTTGTTTGAGTTCAGTTACACTGAAAGCGCGAGGCAACCCGATCTTCATATTCGGACCGTCTTCTGCGCTTCTTGTATCTCTTTATTAATTAGAGTTTAACCTAACGGACTGTTCTTTCCATTTCAAATACCCGTCTATGAAAAAATTCAATCACCAGAACGCATCCAAGTCTTCAAATGCTAAAATCTTGCTTGCCGATCAATCTTTGGCACTGTGGGTTTTCCGGGTGCTTAACCGTGATTTTAAAAATCTCTGCAAGTGTATTTCAAAATAATGATGACGACGACGATGATTATGACAAAAAGGATGACGACGATATATCATCTCCAAAGATCCACAGATATGATTCATAAGCTCTCAACTATATGGTAAGCTTTTGAGGAGAGAATGTAAAGAACTCAGCTGGTTTTACCGTTAACACGTTGCAGTGGTAATCCTGTTTATGTCCCTGGTGATAATCGTTATTTTTCTCACCCCTACCCCCAACCCCACCCACAAACCCTCTCTTCTTCTATTTCTCTCTGTCGTCATCGATGTGCAGTTCTCAATACGACGGTGTCTCTGTTATCGCTCTTCGGTTGCGCGCGTGCACTACTGGAACCGCTGCGTCTCTCCCTTACACGCGCGGGCAGAGCGACCGCTGAACACGTGCGGAAGGAGTCCTGGAAATACGATAAGGAAATATCAAAGCTATAATCTGGAAATACATTAACTTTTTAAAGTGCCCGTTTTGGTTTCGCCTCCCGCTTCCGTTTCTTGTTTTCACGTGGCCTGGTGGATTTCGGTTTGGAGATTAGAGTGCTCTCCCCCTTGCACTTCGAGGGGGAGATACAAGAGATGGGAAGGAGGAATGGAAACACACAGTCACAAACATGCACCTTCACACATTGAGAGAGAGAGAGAGAGAGAGAAGGGAGGAGGTTGTAAATTTTATTTCGTGGTACAGGAGCCGCCATTTTCTGAACTAGATGGATTACGTCCATTTCTGCTGGCTCGTAACGTAAGTTCCATTACGGATAGCGCTTATCTGCCGTCTCGCCACGCAAATGTCAATGCTTCTAGAGACTAACGCTCCTGTCGTGTCTTGCAGGTTTGTTTTTTACTCGCTACTTGCCACTGACTTGCACAGAAACAGAAAAACAGAGGGGGAGGCCCCTGTGCTTCATGAAAAAAAAATTGTGCGCGTGCAAAGCGAACTCACATAATCTGACAGTTACAACAGGCACTCGCAACGCGTACTCACGCACGCACGCATGTGAGTGAGTGAGTGAGTGAGTGAGTGAGTGAGTGAGTGAGTGAGTGAGTGAGTGAGTGAGTGAGTGAGTGAGTGAGTGAGTGAGTGAGTGAGTGAGTGAGTGAGTGAGTGAGGTGGGGTGGAGAAACAAGGATACAGTAGAGTGAGGATTTTGACAAGACACTGCCCATGGCAGAAAATGTTTGCACGTAACACTGTGCATACACACATACCTATGTATTTGCACCACTTACACACACGCATCTGTCCTTCACACTATTAATCTAAAGGAACGATGCTTTTTTAAACAAATCTAGACATAAATCTGTCTGCCATTTTTGTTCGATCTTTATATCTTCGGTCAGAGTATATATCTTTCATTCCCTCATCATCTTTTATATTTTAAAAAATTCCTTCTTTCAAAGCCCAGAACTAAGAATCATCGCCTAGCATCTTGACTTTGTACTGCCTAAATTCGTTTATTGTTCCATAATTCAAACCAAACACAAAACAAAGAATGACGGAAAAGAACTGAAATCGAAAAGACATTAACTGATTAGATTTAGGAATCTAATCAGCGATCAAAACTACTAAACAAATTTTGAGGAGGAAACGCTATATCCGTTTCGAGTTCAAATGGTTCTTTTTAAAATCCATGCGCAGACCTTTTTTGTCGGGTAGAAGGATGTTCATTGGTATTTTGATGGCATCTTATTGCTTCAAAATATCGCCGTCAACCACCCTGGCCCGACTGCCGTCTGCAGTTTTAGCTAAGAGGGAATTACTGCTTACAGGAATTACAGTCTTATCTTATTATCTCCTCACTCCAGTCACTCCTTTATCCAACTCTCAATCGTTCCTCATCGTTTCCTACCCTTCTTCGGTTCCTGCATTTATTAACGGGTGGGTAGAAACCAAAAAGCTGAAACTTAAGCAACGACAAAAAAGAAAACAAAACAGAAACCCAAACAAAACATAACCCCGAGAAATTAAAGCAAAACCCCACGAAACCAACAGCCAAGACACCTGGAATAGCTTTTAGCCAGTGGTGAAGAAAACATTTTGCCATTTGCTGTTTCCCCGGAAAGGTCGCATGTTGATTGGACAGCCAGTGAGCAAAGGAGGTCTAGCTGAATTTCACGGATCGATGAACAAGCCAGCCGGTGTCGCTCGCTTGTTTTCATGCGCTAGGCAGACGTTGAAGGACAAGCCTTCTTTTTCATAAGGTAGGCCAAAATCGCAAGGTACGGCGGGATAACTTGATTTTGGTTGGTTGGTTGGCTGGTTGGTTGGTTGGTTGGTTGGTTGGTTGGTTGGTTGGTTGGTTGGTTGGTTGGTTGGTTGGTTGGTTGGTTGGTTGGTTGGTTGGTTGGTTGGTTGGTGTGTGATGCCTGTGTGGCGGGAGGATTCTTGAGAACCGAATAAAGGAAACTGGTCAGCTGAACGAGAACAACACACTCCACATGCTCAATATTTTACACTAATTACAATATTTTACACTAATTACATGTAAAACGTGTTAAAGCAGGTGCAAAAAAATGTGCTGCCCGTGTAAATAGTATGTAAGATGTGTGGTACATGTGTTCTCAGTGTTCATAGCATACCCCTACTTGACTGAACTCTTGCTGATGGCTCACATTTTAAACATTATCAGAGAACCATTTATACATTTTCCGACCATTTGAACACTTTCCAGAACACAGACCAGAACACTTTTACACTACTTAAGCACCAACACATCTAAAGCGTTCTAGGTCAATATAAAATGCGTTCTGTTTCGGTTTTAAAAAAAGAAAATAAATAAATAAATGTTCTAACTTAAACACTTCTTGTTTACATGGGAGCTAAATTTTTAATGATTTAACTTAAATAATAGGTTTACAACTGCCAGCAGTAAAACATGGGTCTATGTTCCATCCTACAGCTGTTACGTAAGAGCTATGCACAATTTTCAGACGTTCTTACGTAATCACACCATGTGAGTCATAGAAGATAAAGTTCCGGTGTTATTTTAAGAATTTTAGAAGTTAGCAGCGCTCCTTTAATCAGTAATCTCAGATCTCCTGGAGTCTAAAAATTGAAAGCTTCTATACTATAAATAGAGCAGTCTTGAACCTGTGGCTGATGTTTAAACGTTTCTGATGCATACGTGCGCTCGGCTTACTTTCCGAGCAGAAAGTATTCACTGTGCCCTCACTGAATCTTGGTTGTACCTTGGCTGTATTTGGGTATATGGTAAAATACTTTGGTTTTATCTAGGCTGCACTTTATACTACATCGCGCACTCTGACGGATAAAGTAAAAGAGAGATCTACAGGATATTTTGAATCTTCCTCATCTGCAGAATTAAAGTTAATGGAATCGCAGTTCGGAAAAGAGTTATTTCTACAGTTGGATGCTAATAAATAAATAAATAAATAAATATTCATTTTCTTACATTACAGTTTGTGACCATTTCTTTAGCAGCAGCAGCAGCAGCAGCAGCAGCAGCAGCACGGCATAAATTAAGAAACGGAGGCATAAGATAAAACACCTGTGCAGTTATTCTTTGTCGTAAACTCTGACGTGTTAAAATTACACCTTTTGTTCCGCATCCGGTTATGAACAGGAGAGAGGGAAAAACCGGTGGAGGTAGGGGGAGTGATGGAGGGAAGAAAAGAGACAGTTGCTCAGCTATTCTTTGCAACAAAGCCTGACGTGTCAAAATTAAACCCTTTGTGCGGCACCCGGCCCGTGATCAGCATCTCACGGTCGTCCGACGGCGGGCCGCGACACAGCACCATCCCCCACGGCGGACTGAAGTGCCAGACTGATGATGGTTGATAACCTCAGAGAAAGCCTATACTTATTCACATTGTGATTTCTATCCAGCCACTCGCATTCTCGGAAAAAACAAGCAGCCCAGTCTCTTAATTCTTCCATCCTTCATCTGAAAAATGCGCCTCAGAAACGGGAGCGAGCCTTGCAGGCCATGAGGCAGTGGAAGCGGGGAGGAGGGGAGGGAGTTAGGGGTGAGAGGGGAGGATGGTGGGGAATTTTGAAAACCTGCTCTCGAAAAATGGTTTCGGTTTTGCGCGAAGTAGCCGCCTGGTGGCGCGTTATCGTCGGCAGGTTATATTAGCTGTTCCGAAGACGGGGGCCGAAACAGCATAGAATGCCTCGCATCGACTGATAAGCCCCCCTTCCCCACCCCCCAGTTACACGCGCCATCTTCCTACTGCCAAAGCCAGAAAGGGGGGAGGTAGGAGATCAGGCAGAGGGGAGTGACACAAGAGGAGGCAGCGTTGCATGCAGGCAGGCCGGCGTGCATTATAGGCAGGTAGGAGGACTGCCGGACTAAACAGCTCGCCCCGTACCTGGCAACGCCGTTCTGGCGACCCGCGTCCATCCACCACGGACTGACCACGGCTGCAAGGAGTTTGCGTGTCCGCGCGCCCGCGCGCGTGCGCGCGTCGTAGCTAAGGGCGCGGTTGCACCCCAGGGGCAAAGGTCGAAGGGCTGTGCGCGTGGCTGAGGTGGAAAGACAGTCCACTCCTCTGGTCCATCGTTGGTCAAGACTTAGGCGTGATTGTGGATTACGAGTCTCAGCGGAGATACAGGTTTTACAATCGCCGCTGCCGTGACACTTGGGCAGACAGGTAAATATATTATGCTTATCTTTGGAAACCTTTTACCCCTGACGTTACTATGGATATCACCCGTAAGGCAAATTATTTATAGTCGGTATAGCCAGTGACTGTTTATAAGAAGGCTGCAATTGAACTGAAAGAAATGCGTAAATAAATAAAGAAAGATATAAGGCTAGGGTATCCTATTAGTAAAACACCAACTTACTTTCAAAATGCCAAAAATGTTCTAACATTGAAATATCTGATATATATTTATAAAAACTAAAATCTGAATTTAATTGAATCGGCTCTGATTGACCAGTAACTCGATCTACAACCTGTCTAATGTAAAATATTACTGAAACTGGAGCGTTACAAGATCTAGACGTTTGACTAAGTACCAGGAAAGTGAACTGAATTAACAGTTGTAAAAAGAAGTACTTACCATACATTTAAGTATTGTTTTCGCTATCTGGTTCTTACTTTCGGAAATCATCTGCAACATAGCAGTCTAAATGGTTTTCCGTCGGAGTACGGAAGGCACCGCAGGATCATCGACGCTTCGCTTCTTTAGGATAATGTCATAGTCAAGTGCATGGTTAGACAGGTAATGGCATATTTCACGTGTTCATGGAGACAGGAAAGTCTCCCGGATTACTTTAAAGCGCAGCTCTAATATTTTGATAACACTGCCATGAATCTACCAGTTTCAGTCCCTCCTATATCCGCTTCGTTGTCTGTTTTATTCTTTCCGCGTCTTTCTCTTTCTTGAACTGTCTGCCTGTTTCTGTATCATGTGCACATGTGGGAGAGTCTCCCGTGTATATCTACTGTCTGCCGTTCTGTTTAATTCTATTCTTATGTTTTTCCACAAATTGTGCATTTACTCGCATACTGAAAATCCTTAAATCTTTGGTAAAGGTCCAGTTCATACATAAGATTTACGCCTAAACGAGCCTCTTGCAAGTATGGGCTGTGATGATGATGATGATGATGATGATGATGATGATGATGATGATGATGATGATGATGATGATGATGGTGATTTGTTTTGAGTTCTGCTAAAAAAAATTCTACTATTACAAAGTATTAGTAGCACTTCTAGTGCAACTACGGGGACAAGAAATTTCAGAAGCTAAAAGATTTGCTGTTTTTCCTCAAAGCGTAAGCTACCATAAGCATAATTATAAGCTTCCTGATACTGTGTACAAAAATACACTGTACATTAATACCTACCTCCATTTGGATGCATAGACAGGCACTTAGGGTTTAACATTCAGGACAGAACTATAGCTCCCATGGAACCACTAAAGCCTTAACTAGATATATGCACATACATCATATATTTATATATAGATAATAGATATATATATATATAAAGAGCCGTATAAGTATCACATTAAAAAAGTAAGCGCGTGCATATCTTACTTGAATTTCTGCTTTTAATTATGGTAAATGCAGTGTTTCCTTTCCGTATAAATGAGCATTACAGAGCCTTGTACCCTTCCATCTACCGCATATATACAGACACATATAGGCAAATGCACACATAGACTTTTGCCTGTCATTCCGTTCAACAGACCCATTCTATTTTACGTGGTATTCATCCAGTATGTCAGCATGCACGGCCCCTTAGCGTCCAGTCTTCCAGGCACTGTAATGTCGCAGGGGTATTTCATGGGTGATGCCAGACAACTTTAAACAAACTTCCGTTTCGATAGTGTGTTTGTTCGTATATTTGTCTGTTTGTCTATCTGTATGTCTGTCCGTCCGTCTATCCATCTACCCAAACCCACTCACCATTGCCTGTTTCTGTGAACACAACAGGTCAGCTACTCATAATATACGTCATGCCTGATCGAGACTGTTATGTTGATATTACGAGACTGTTATAATGACGCCAGTGTTTGAAATGTTGATATTATCGGACTTTTATAACGATGCCAGACAATATTTGCCACGCTGATATTATGAGAGTCTGGTCAAGATGCTAGAAAAAAGACGATATGAGACGAAAGAACGGAATGAAAGAAGAGACTGGGAAGAGGATAGAGTGAAGGCGGGAGCGGGTGCAAGCGAAGGGAGATGACTGGTGAATTGTTGTTCGCTTATTGAACAGATCGACAGAAGTGACGATCCAATGAACGAAAATGAGAGCAACCGAACAGATGGACGGAAGAAAGAAAGAAAGAAGGAAGGGAAAATATGATAATAAACAACGATGATGCATAACATTGATTACATGATGTGTATATATGCGCTAGAAGGTAATCTGTGCACAACGGCATAAAGTACAATTGTAAAGTAAACAAAATTTGAAACAACACAGAATCTCAGGGTGCCCTTTCAGCCAGGCCAAATGCTTCGGAATTTTGTGTGGGCAGATGGGCGTGTTTACAGACAGAAAGTCTGGCGGAGCACGGAAACGAATTAAAGATGTCCCCCTCCCCCTACCCCCTTCCCCCCTTCCCCCCATCATGTTCAGCAACGCACAGTTGCGCATGTTCACTAACCCCGCGCCCATGACCTATTCAAGCCACGCAATTAAAATTGGACTTCACAACCCTATCGTAAACCGCAGGCGGTTCTGACAATATCAGCGTCGCTCACCCCTCCCCTCCCCCTTCCTCCCTCTGTAACTATGCTCCAGGGGCTCGTGGCATTATTTTATCGAGCTCGGCTAATTATATCGATACTTTAAACTTGGTCTATCTACAGAGGCGACGGCGCTGAGCGCCAGATATGCCAAGCAACACGTTCCGAGAGTTCCGAGAGTTCGCGCCGCCAAGAACTTTTCTGTCTTGTACCTTACTGATCTTCTGTGAGCCATACCCTTATCATATCATTTTCTCGATAGTGCCCCAAACTTGAGCTAGTTTCAGAGTTAGTGTATCTGCGAATTGTAAGGCTATCCTTGCTCTGCACGCGTATAAAGTTGTTCGTGTGCCGGGGCTTTGGGGTATAGATTTCCGAGTACGGCACCCGCGGTGGTTGTGTTCCTGGCGCTAGTGTGTGTTCGCTTTCTCTGCACCCGGAATCGATCCTGCTCTCTCGGATGTTTTGGTCTTTGTGTTGGATATTCTCTGTATTTTGTTTTACTCCAAGGAACTTAAGCAGCACGCAGTTGTAGAGCAGAAGTGATTTCGCGTTTATTGTTAAAGTGGAGGGGGAGAAAAAGCTGTGCTTCTCTGGCAGGAAACACGTAAAGAAATTTACGTGCGAAGATTCGAAACAGATCACCAGATGAAAAGCAAGGTGAAAAAAAAAATATGGGAGGGTTCAAAGAGTAAGCTGTGCTAAAAACAGAGATTTCTATTAATATTGTCGGATACCGAGATGAGCTGATACGCTGCGCGCCGAAATATTTTGAAGACAAAGAAATTTTAGTTTGAGGGGTTTCTTGTTCTCTTTCAAACGAAGTCGTTCCTGACACCAAGTCGTTCATACTAAGAATGAACCACAGTACGCCTTCGTGCGATGAAAACGTGGGAAAATGTAACAGATTAAGACACGTTTAAATAGTGCTAATGTTTCTAACTTCGTACCAGTTTCTGAAAGCTCTACGGAAGAACAATTTTTCAGTATCTATCAGCGAGAAAGTGTGTACACTTCTTGAAAAACATTCATGGAGTAAATGCAGATTATTTATAATTTTAGGCTTTAACTTTCCCTGAAGGATCTGTATTGCTCATGATTTAAACAAAGTGTAACCATTCTGTTTAAAAGTTCGTGGGTAGAAGCTCATTTGAACACATGTTAATTGTTGGACATAAATTAAAATCAGAACATGTGCCGTGTTTAGCTGTTGTTTTTAAGAACCTAAATATTCCACCTTCCGTGTTACCGCTTTGCGTGAAAAAAAAAAATTGCGAAGGTATTCTGAGGGTAAGCTCAGCTATTTCAGTGTCTGCAGGATAGGACAGTGACTGTACAGAGAAGACAGCCTCGGAATATTCTGACCTTGTTTGTATGCAGTCGCTGGGTGTTTGTGATTTTCTTATCGCCGAGACACGGTGCTTTTCTTCCAGCACAATGGCCGATTGTAAACATTGCCAGTACAGAAGACGTCGTCTGTGTGAGGCGCTCAGACTGCCAGACTTTCATTCTCCTCGCGGCGCCAAGCAGAACGGCTTTTTGACAACTCGAGCCATTCTCAAACAGCGCGGTATGGATTCGTGCGATCTGCCGATGCATCAGCCAGGAACATGAAATGGCTTCAAGTGGAAACTGAGCCGGCTTTGTGTCGAATTAAGATTTTTGGCAGCGAGCGTGTGTGTTCTGATTTTATGTGGCATCGGCTGCAGGTGAAAAGAAATTTGAGGTATGCTGAGAGACGTTTCTTTTTTTACCCCCTCTCTTCTGCTTGTCCCCCTCTCACCCACCCCTACCCCCATCCCCAGGAGGTCTTGTAGAACTGTTATATGATGGTTCCCCCCCCCCCGGTCAATGAGTTAGTTGTGGAAAAAAAACGAGGTTAGAAGGACCTGAAGAATAGAACGTGGGAAAAGGGCAGATGTGTCAGAAATTGGGAAAAATGACATGATTGAAAATAGTGGGACAGGACAGGTTAACCCTCACGCTGCCTTCTTACTCAAGTTTCGTTCAAAACAGTTGTAACTCGCGTGCTTACCGCTATTAATTTTTCTGTCAGAAACTGCATGATTAAAAGACACTAAAGCACAAGCAAAACAAAAAGAAAGAAAAGAAACAAAACAAACCAAATTTTAACAGACAAAATCAAACAAAACAAATGAGGGCCAGTTTTCTCCGAACTACGGAATTTTGTTACTTCCCCTTAAAAGTCAAGAAAAATCCTTATAAGAAATGAGAAAAAAAGGGCTTTTTAATTGTTTGTCGACTGTTTATTCCACCCGGGGACTAGAATCCTTTTACAATAAAATGAGAAACAATCTATATAATTTTCTTTTTTTTCAGCGGTCAATATTCCCAAGAATATGTTTGAAAAGAAAAATTTATCGGTTTTAATATATGATTTGCTTTCATTATCAAACTCATCTCTCAAAAAAGAAAACGTCTGTCTGAAAGAAACATTGTTACCGAAAGTCATAATGCAAATACATCTGGAAAACTGCATTTGATCTCAGCGCCTGCCCTAAAGCTTTTAGAGAGGTGGGTTTTTTTTTCAGACTTCCCTAGATTTTATGAAATAAAAGGCTCTAAGAGGGTTTTAACCCAAAGTGTAGTCCTCGTTTCATCCTCCGTTTCCTCTCTACCCCCCCCCCCCC
>SMGT01003380.1:520329-546649 GCA_004794575.1 Lanistes nyassanus
GGGGGGGGGCGGGTGTGAAAGAGGAGGAAGAGGGGTGGGGAAAACCTCGAGACCATTAAGTTACTAATTAAGCACCACTCGCCCCACAGCGCAAGACATGCAAGCTAACACCGAGGCAGAAAATTAAAACCCTTATTACCAGACGATATCTGTTTCATTAGGCTGCGCCAAGCCTGTACCGAGCTGTTCTCGTACAACGCCATCTAGCAAGACGCGTCTATCCTCCTGAGTCTATATGTTTATTATAATTATGCAGGATAAGTCGGGGCAAAAGGCACCTCATAAGCAAAAACTCCCACTTTTCTTCGGGATGAAGCCAGAGACAGCTCAAACCAAAAAATGCAAATGGTCAAGACAGTGCAGCTACAGTATATTACGCTTGAAGAATTAAATAACCAATCTCATAAAAGATTTCGACAAAAAAGTTATTTTTCCTCTTATAGCCCCATACCCTGGACGGCTGTCCTCGTTCAGCAGCAAAAGCATCATCTGAATTGCCGTGTCTTATTTATTTAGGAGGGGTCGCTTAACTACAATGGGCGTCTTATCCTAACTGTATGTGGCTCGAGAAGGGGCACTTGTGTAGAACTTACGATATAGATACAAATTCCATTCGTTAACTGCATCATTTCACTGTATAGCTTCAAATTTCGTGCAGTAGCTTTGTCGTCTATTTTATACCCATACCGCAATTAACCACTACGTGTATTTTACCTGCTCAGATAATTCAACGTATATCTATAATATATAACTACACCGTACTACATTTATTCCACCTAACTAGATAATTCACCGTATACGTAAACAAAAAACAAGATTTCATACCATTGGAACTACCTTTTACTGGACACATAAAATTCAATCTACAGCAGATTCCAGTCATGATGAAGATAAAAATAAGCTTTCTATGGCGTTGAACTTTGTTGTTATGAGTATAAAAAGAAAGAGTAACGAATTTATATGTAACGAATTTAATGGCTAGACAAATCTATCATATGGTTATAGAATTAACTTGTATCTATATCACGAGTGCTTTAAAATTTATTTCATGGTCCTCCCCCTCTTACTGATATACATCAGTTTAACAAAAATCTGTGCTATATTCCTTGCGCCTAGCAAAGAAACTAACCTCGCTTGTATCAGGACAAAGGGATTACCTCAGTTACTAAAATTTACGCGCACTTACAGACTTGAGACAACCATTTAGTCCCCCTCTTGAGTCCAGTATAGTCAAAGATGTTTCTTTTCTGCCTGCGAGTACCTACCACAAATTATCATAAGCGCTTTAAACCTGTATTGTGAAGTTCCATGCTAATCTTGAAAATGTTTTTAATAAATCACTTCGGTTAATGTCCTATATATCATGGAAGTGATAAGCGACTTATTGCACTTGCACTCAGTAGCGGAGTGCAAAAGCCTTGCTAGCGATAAAGGAGAGAGAGAGAGAGAGAAAGTAGGGAGGGAGGGAGATAGGAGAGACAGAGACTGAGAGGCAGACAATAAGGATGAGGGAGTAGAGAGTAGGGAGTGGAAAGTGTAGGTGGAACACAGACAGGGGACAGGGAGGGAGTGAAAGATATATTACATAGCCTGATCCAAGACCTACCCGAATTAGGATGATGAAACAATTATTTCTATGAGACTGGAACAAGAAGGAAAAGAAAGAAAGACAAGCGGCGAAACAAATTAAAGATGAATCTAATTTAATGAATGGACTTCGAAAAAAATTCTTCGGACATATTTGAAAGGGCGCGTGATTCCAGTACCAGACAATCACATTGAAACACGTTTGCAAAAGTGTTCTTTCTTACATCTAGACAATGTTGTCGTAACAACCGCTGCACACTTTCTACACTGTCGCAAACAGGGGAACAGATCAGAACTTTGGCCTCGGCGTTGTCTGTATGACAGTCACTGAAAAGACGGACTTATCGACTGTTTGCAATATACAGCTTTCCATGTTTGCTTGAAGTGATGCTGCCCTACAGGTCACAACAGCCTAAAAGCTGTTTAACCAAAGTTGACAATTATAAATTATTTGCTTAGTTAAGGAAGAGGCCGATGACATGGAAACAGTTTCAAATCTCTGTAAAGAAGATTAGTAACAGCATCCTAGCACAGGATAGAATATTTAAAGGTTTAGTTTTTGAAAGCTAAATGGATGCACAATAAAGGAGATGCTCCCTCTAATCAAATAACGCTAGCTAACTTTTGGCTGTACTGTTTACAAATCGGGTTTCTTGTTTTGAGATGCCCATCTAACGATAACTCCAACAAGAAGTACTGGCAGCGCTCAACGTAGTTGAGTTGGGTTATGTTGAGCGCTGCCAGTACTTCTTGTTGGAGTTATCATTTGATAATTTAAGCGCTCAGTCCTCATTTGTTCTTTATTAATGCCCATCTAACCTTAATTCATTAGCATGTTGACAAGAGAGTCGGATCTATTCCCGGGTCGACGTTTGCTGTTACCTTAATGATTTCTGAAGACGTTGCATTATGGGAAGCGTGAAAGGAAATATACAGGACGTCTTTAGCTCTATTCTTTATTATTATTATTAAGAAACCCCTCTGGCGGACAACATCCAGTGTTCTTTGCACGAACAAGGATAGGAGCTGGGGGGGGGTGAGGGTGGGGAACACGCCAAACAAGAAAAGACTCTTGGAACTCGAGCAAGAAATAATCCAGAAAACAAGGCAGACCCAAAAGGGAAAAGCAAACATTCGCCTGTGGAGGAAACACAACACGTGGAGGGTGGGAGGTGGTAAGCGGGCCTGTGAAGGACTGAGGGGATCTGGTAACACAGGGCTGCGGGCTAGTCGTTATTAATTGCACCGAAATGTTGCGGCGCCCTTCAGGAATGTAGACTTGTGCAATCCAAGAACGCCAGCTGAAGTGCATAGAAATCTGCTTGTATCTATGCGCGTTCTGGACACGCATGTAGAAGTCGAGGTTAGATTTATCCCCATGATAGTGGCTTAGCGCGAAGTACTCACGGAGAATTTGTTGTTGTTTAATCCTGAAATATTTGATTGCCAAACTGATATAATTATGAAATCGGCACAGCGCCATTATTTTTAGCTTTCATCTAGAAGTAAGAATTCATCAGTCTCAAATCGCTTGGCCAATTTAGTACACAGCTTTGGCTGGAGAAAGCCAACCTTTAGTTTTTCATAAACCCCGAGCTGTGGACAAACCAATATTTGTTTTTCCTGCTGCGGTCATTGGGGCTGAGCCATATTCTACAATTTTAGACAATAACTTTAGAAAAAATCATTTCATACACGTTCCTCAGGTTAACACATGTCTTGATAAATTTCCCATCTGCATTGCATGACTGTTTGTATTTCCATTGCAAACTTTAAATTGCAAAACAAAAAAAATATATTATAGGAAACTTACTGGTGCTGTAGAACAATAATTTTATGATCTTTTTATGGGTATGTAAACAAGACGCAGTTTCATTTTATTTTCCTCTACACTGCAGTTCAGTATGTCGTCCATGTGTACACTTTATGCATACCGTCCCGAAATAGATTGGGCGAGTGCTATAAATAAAACTCCCCTTCCCCACATGCCACGCCAACTATAAAACCATACAGTAACCAGGAGGGTACAAACATGGTGCCCACTTCATGATAGGATACGGCATCTTCAATTTCCGAATTTAAAGATTCCGCTTAAAGACTGTAAACCATGTGTCTATGCGGACATATTCTTGATATGAAGCTTGAAAAACAAAACCGAACCCATTAAGGATTCTTCTCTCTCTCTCTACAGCGCTTCGCCCTATACTCTGGTGCCCTCGCTTCTGAATTTTGTGCACAGCTTGTCCATGAGTATTTAGGCAGTGATGGGGATTAGAACTACTGAGACGTGAATGTCAGTGATTTAAAACACTGAAGCAGCACTATCCTGATTTTAAAAATCCCTTTCTAACTTTATTATGACTCCTTTTATAACGTACAATTGTTAAGTGTTAATTAACTCATCAGGTGCCACACATCCACCTGTGCACGAGTGTGTTTATATATATTGATGCACCCATGCGTTAGGGCGGTCATGCATGCGTGCAGGTGCATAGGAGAGGCCTTTATAGGTGGTTTGTTTGCACTGCAACGGGTGTCTGGGCAAGGTGAAAAGAGAGAGGCTTGATTGGTTCGACAGACAGCGCTGTCCAGGCGCAAAGCCGTGCAGCCTTGCGCAAACCTAAGCTTCCCCTGGTAGAAAGTTGACTGGTTCTGCAGAGAACAACTTAACTAGCTCTGCAGGGAGAGCTGTCCGTGTAACGTTACGCAAAGCTTAAGTTTCATCTGGTGCTCGGCGCAAGCCCTAGAACCGAGCACGCCAACACGCGAACACATGTTTCGTGTCAGACATAATGATCTTTCCCGCGAGCGCGCGTGCTGCCACATTGTCTTCCCATGAGAGCGAAGGTCCTGGACCGAACGTGCTAATTATGCCACGCCTTCCAGAAGCTTCCACGCGCTCGGGGCCAAACCCCATCGAGGCACTGACGTCTCGGAGTTGTAGTTTAGCGTCGGAATGCTTGCCAGGGTTGTTTTATGCGCACACCTCGGGCATAAACAGCCAAACAACATGAAGTAACGGCCCTATGGCGGCGCTAAATCGCGTGCAGATTTTTGCCGAGGCGCTTGTGATGAGCCCCCTGAAAACAAGCCAGCCCAACACAACAAAGAGCGTGTGTTTCGCCCGCTCACAAACTACCTCATCTAATGGCCAAGCGTGTACGTTTCACGGCTCCACCCTAGTTGTAAAGCAAAAGAAAATGCTGTTCGTTCCATGGACACGCACGCCAGTAAATCAGTTTGTTGGGAAACACCTGGACTCCCAGGTCAATCTCTGGAGCCTGTGCCGGGTGTGTACAGAAGAAGAGCAAGGACAAAGTAGAGAATCCTTTGAGGTTAAAGAACAAACTGGCTCGACGCAAATCTTGTACTCATTAAAAAGGTTGCAGTGCCCCAAAGCGAATCTCATACAGATACATATCCAGGCATTAGTTTCGAACTGTATTCCGTCGACTGGATGCAGGGAAATGGTTGATCCATACAAACACACTCTGCAAAATGTGGTGACAATTGGGGTTAAAAGAAGTGCTGTCATTTTTCTTCTAAAACGACGATCTCATGCAAGTATCCGCGAGATTTGACAACGGGATTCGGCTGTCTATGGCAGCAGAGATAACTGTGATTTCTACCTGACCGAGCAGCACACACAGACGATTCTATACCAGAACCATTCGCTATGTATATATAAAAGTCCACGTGCACGCACGTCTCTAGAGGGTTTAAGCGCATATTTCTAAAGCTTCAAGCATCTGTAGGCATGATTTTTACCATTTAACACACGCCTCTTAAGTTCATCTGTCACGCATTAAAGGCACGATATGCTTTGTACTTGGCTCTCAAGGGTACACTTTCTAATGTCAACAAGTTGGCTACAAAACGATAAAACGTGTTTACAATCATCCGTTTCATTGTGTTTTCGTTTAGGCACGTTATCTCTCTTTCCTTCTCCCTGTCTTGACCTCCTTCCGTCCTGCAGCCCCCCCCCCCACCTCTCACATCACCCTCTCGTTCGCCCATCTCGGACGAGTCATCGGCGCAAGATGTGGCGGTATCTCAGCCTATCTGTAATCAGGTGTCGCTTCATTACACGCCATGATAATCACGGCAGCGCGAGACAACGGGCCGTGAGGGAGAAACGTCAAAGGTCACACATGCTCGCAGCTGAACACGTGTACACACACCATCGACGCATGATTCCCCTGACTGGTTTCCAAACGTTCTTGTCCTGCTCTGGCCGCCCTCTGTTCTCTCTCTAAAATAATCTCCAGAACAGAGTATTCCCAAGACACGCATTGGAATTTTGTTAATTTTGTTGGCCACTGTCAGTAAAATAACTGCTGCTGGTTTTTTTTTCTGTTGTCCCTTTAGCAATCCTATACTGAAGCAGACCTGATTCATCCGCGGTGCAAAAGAGGTCTCATGTGCTGGCAAAATTTTAAAAAATGCACACATTTCGAACATGCCGTATCAGTCTTTTCTTGGTGCAAGCACGACTGTGAAACCTTCTGTTGTTTTAAGACGCATGCTTACCAAGGATATGTGCGTTGTGACAGCTCCGTTTGGAGCCGCCTTGAATTGACTGATGGGATAGACGATTGTTACAAGATCTGGAAAAATGAACGGCTGGTTCATGGACTACGAAGTTCTATACCTCAGGTACATGGTGGCGGGGTGGGCGATGTTTTTTTTTAAAGATGGCGGTGCCTAAGTTTCACATTGTAAGTCTCTTATGACCTGCTTTTCAACGCCTCGAAAGCAGCATAATGACTATTTGGGAGCTCTGTATGGTTTGGTCTTTCCGTGTGTTTTCCCGCGCTGTGGACGTTTGAAAGGACTTTACGGGAGACTGAAGGAATTCGCGGTGCAGCGTGCGTGTACCTGCAGCTCAGTGGCCGTCGCTTTCAGTCTTGTCACGGCCTGCAAAGCTACTGAACACGTGGACTTCGTACTCGTAAGTTGGTAACCCATGGACATCTGAAACAACCCGAAGCGCCCGCAAGCGTAACACTTGTACAAACCTTGCGTAAGGCTTGTGAGAGACTCGGGTATTGCTCGTATCCGCGGCATATTAAAAACCTTTTGTGCTTTTCGCTGGATGTGATCGCTGCATAACCGCGAGACATTTAAGTGACAACAAATGAGATCACTCACTTCCTCCGATCCATACCTCTTTCTTTGTCTGCATGGAACAGAAACTTTTGCAGGGTCTGGTTCAATAACATTAAGAGGGGAAAAAAAAAGAGCAGCCGCGTTAGCGAAAAATGCTTGGATGCAAGCTTCTCCGAATGCATTCAATTCCGCTCTACTTTTGTGGGGTAAATCCTGCCTGTGTCGAATATTCATCAGAACAGCAAAGGGCGACACAGCTCTAGAATAAATCTCACAAAATCCTTTTAAGACACCACCACACAAATTAAAACCTGTACAGTTTTTTTTAAACAAAAGAGAATTTGGACGATGAGGAGTAGATGATAAATATGGTCCACAACCGGGTTCACATCTCCAGATCTGACACAGAAGGGACCATTTTTTGGCCCAGGTTAATCCACTGCATCTAGCAAGCAGTTTGTGGATTGGAAGGTGCGCCATATGCAGTCTCGTAAATACACGTGTGAATTATAGCAGGGAGCATAGTTTTGATCCAATCTCATGCATTCCTTTACTGGCAACCGTTCTGAAGCCAGTCGGAAATAAACCACAGGCGATAATCACACCATTTTGGGGGTAGCACTGCCTCATAACTTTTCGGCAGCCACACTCTGCATGGTCCAGGTACGAAACTCGAGCAGGGAACGAAATAAATCCAAAGCGAGACTCTTCGCCAACTGCCTTAAATCATACCACCACTGCGCGCTCGTCACAAATTCGATTACAACTGACAGCCAGAGGAAGCTCGCAGGCTTTTATTCTAACAATATATCTCCAATTTGACAAGGTATCGCTGCAGTTAAGATGGAAATGGCTGACAGTGTTCGCGTATCATAGCCCCAAGCACAGGCTTCCCCAGCACTATCATATCCAAGGATGTGATAATCTTGAATAAACTTTCATGACAAACATTCTGGCTAGAAGATATTATATCATTTTTAACTGTTAATGTAAATTGATACAACTGCCTAGCCGATAGAAGCCGTGGCTTCAAGGAATGAGCAATGGGGAGTTCAGTACTGAAGGATATAATCGAAACGATAAAGGCATCGTCGGTCCTGGTTTATCAAGTATGGTTCAGCTTAATGTCTGCTTGCTTATGGTCATCAATCGTCCTGGTATGGATGTGGCCTTTTCAGAAGATTAATTGTCTGTGATGTCATGGAAGACTCCGGATGACACTCTGTTAGGCGAAAGGGGCGTTCTGACTCCTCTTTGGATAGTTCTTTGGGAAAACTATGTTGATATTACCTAAAAATTCTGTTACAGTGTTTGGTTTTTCTCGCCTGTTCTAGTAAGGTGATAAAATAATACTTGTAACTGCATTTCACATCTTTACACACTTTCTTCTTTCTGCTTCATTTGCTTTATATCTCTCTTCTTTCTTTCTTTTTTTCGTTCTTATCATTTGAGAAAAGAGAGAGAGAAAGAGAACAAGCGGCAAGGGGAGAGAAGCAGGCAGGGAAAGCCCGCCAGGGGTTAAGAACATTGTACCAGACCCTCTGTTTCATTTTCCTGAAACTTGTTCCAGGCATTACGTCGTGGTTTAGAACAATGCTCGTTACAAAATGACGACACACGTCTGGCGGCAAATCTGATATCTGTTTCTTATCCAACTTATTCGCCCCTCCCATCCCCCATGCGCAGCCTATCAGTCGCGTATCGAACCGTTCCGCGCTCAACGTTCTGGAGATAAAAACGTCAGAAACGGCGAACGCACGGTTTTCTGCAGGAATTCGCGAGTTCCTTAGCCGATATGCTTGTCACACAGCTCAGTGTTCTCGTCGCTGCGTCTGCTGCAAGCGTAGTCTGCTGTGTGTAAACATCGACATTGAGTCCAGGAAAATAGTAGCAAGACAGCTGCCAGTCGGTGCAACCAAAAATACAAAAGTCAAAAGTCGCGTTTGTAGCCGCCATGCTGTCCAGAGGGGACGCGCGTCGCATGAATGTCTATGTGAGCGAGATTCAGCCGACACTGGGCGAGATTCAGCCGACACTGTGCGAGATTGAGCCGACACTTGTACCTCAGCCATCCTTCTTTAGTTCTTCTTTCGAAGGTCAGAAGTCTGACTCTGTTTATCGTTTCCCAATCCGTCCTGCGTCCGTCTTTTCATTCTGTCCTTCTTTTCTTTCGTCTTTTCTTTCTTTGTTTATTCTTTTTCCTTATCTTGTTTCTTGTTGTCTGTCTTCATGCTTATTTATTCGCTCTATCTCCCTTCCTTCTTTTCCTTTATGTCTGTCTGTGATTTTGTCAATTTATCTTTCTTTATGCGTTTATTCTTCCTCGTTTTCATCCTTGTGGTCCAATCCCATTAAAACCTCCAAACCCTTATTCAACCATTTCTTGAACTAACAGCTACACTTATCAATTACTTATAATCATACACAATTAATTATAGCGCTGAGGTATGCATGATTGGTCTTACTCTTAATTCCGACAGATTTCTCTTTTTTTGACGAGTGTAGACCGGCACTGGTGACAGGATTAAGGGGGCAACCCCTCCTCCCTAGACGTGTCAGCCGATAAGGTGTCAGTCCGACCACTGTGTCGCCGGTCATGTGAACAAGTTTAGAAAAAGTTTTCAACAACCCGCGATATATCGTTAACTGGTTTGTCTGTTATCGGCTTTGCAGCCTCGTGATGGAGAAAGGGAAAAGGAAGAAGAGTGCGAAAGAGAGAGACCGAGATAGAGGCAGAGAAAGAGAGAGAGAGAGAGCGGCAGAGAGGACGCCTCTAGAGACGGACAAACAGAGACAGAGGTAGAGAGAGAGGACGCCTGTAGAGACAGAAACAGAGAGAAAGAGACAGACAGAAAGAGGACCCCTGTAGCTTTTTGTTTATTTGCCTCTATTCTTCTTCTTGCTCGATCGTTTGATTTATCATGTCAGTAAGGTGTGTATGCGTGTAGCAATTATGACACAAGAGACATCCTTTTCTATGGGTTGATACGGATAGACAGATCGAACCCTCAAGGTGAAAGGTGGAAGAGAAACGACGAGCCCTGTGGCAGAGGCTAGGATGTTGGCAAGCTTACAGGTCAGCCTGACAACTCTGGTCTCCCCCGAAACAGTTATATGAATCGATAGGAGGCCGGGGTAAGGCGGCTGGAGAAGGGGAAGGGGTTGAAGCTAAGCTCGTCACAAGACAAGATTTAAGCGGACGACAGCGACAGACTGAGAAAGAGGTTATCGGAAGATGACACTGGCGCTGCGGGCTAGAGCTATTGTTCCAAGTGCAGACCCTTGATAAAGGTATGATAAGCTGCGATTGTCGGTTCTTGTTATTTCTTGAAGTGTGGGAAATTCTACTTCCATATCTAAAGTGACGGAACGAACGAAGCAGGAAAGCAGATGGAAGAAAATCCCCCCCACACACACTCCACTACTGAGTGATGGATGGAAAGTTAGACTAGACGTAGCATTGCTGACTAGATGACGAGGGATGGACTGATATCAAATGAATGAGTGCATAGCCTGGCGATAAAGAAGCGAGCTGCATGTGACGGCCCAATAGGTTTTATAGAACAAGATAGATATTAAAGATGCAAATTGCAGCTGGGGATATGTGCGCAGCGCCAAGATAGAACGCGCCTTGGTCACGTCATACACAGTAATATTATCGGCATGTATCAACGAAGTATTTCTCTTCTGGGTTTAAATTATTCCACTATTATTATTGCCAAAAAAGAAAGACAAGCTGTCGATCTTTCCACAAACATTACCTCTAATGCAGACTTCCTCCTAAGCAGTAGCATATTTTTTTCTGTCGTACCACCACCACCACTCGACCCATTACCACCGCCACCGCTGTGCCCCCCCCCCGCCCCCACCATCATCAGCGTCACTGGTACCACGATCTCCAAGAACACGAGCAACACAAGCCAGCAGCAGACGCGACAGCGACAACACAATAACACAACAACACACCGCTATCAACACAACAACGAGTATGGACTTGAAATGAGCATTGGTGCTGGTTTTCAGACGGCCAAGAATACTGGTCAGACATGGAGTCGCGGGAGTGTGTCAACTGTGGCGCCATGTCCACCCCTCTGTGGCGAAGGGACGGGACCGGACACTATCTGTGCAACGCGTGCGGGCTCTACCACAAGATGAACGGCATGAACCGACCGCTCATCAAGCCGCAGAGAAGACTGGTGAGCTGTGTTTGTTACAGGCTGCTTTTCTGTACGTGTATGTTGTATGTAGTTATTGTTATCCTTTGAGCTGCTGTTTCGTGTTTATCTTCATCTTATGATATGAAACTTTATTACTTTCAAACGGCATTCTTTAGGGGGTAGATTTTATTACTGATTGATGATATAGTTCCAAGATGTAAGGTTTTATTATCGCCATTTGAAGAATCTGTGAAACGTAGCAATAGTGCCAGATGTAAATCTATGTCGTGACAGATCGCTTCCTGCATGGTGTGGAACTCCAGTAGTAGTCATATGACAGGATGTGTCAGGTGTCAAATGTGTGTTTCTTCAATTGTATTACTGAAATAATTCTTTTTATAACTGTACCTGTTAGCTTGTATTGGCATTACAAGCGCATCGCGTCCCTAGGCTTTGCTACCCAGCATGCAAAGGGATGTCGGTCTGTAGTCTAAAGAGCCGACAGTTTTAGACTCTTTCTGTGCACACAGGTGCTTGGACAGCACTCTAGCCGAATATGCGCATTTACGCAAAGAACAATCTCCCGAACAATTTTCGCAAAAAAAAAAAAAAGGCGTAATGTTGGGCATCTGCTTAAGATGTGTTTCCGGCAGCCCGCCACAGAAGTAAAAGTCTGGAAGTCCACTTTTCCAGAAGCAACAGTCGGTGTAGCTTCAACTGCCAGGTTTGTTTCCCCCACCCCTTCCGCAGCTGTCTTCAAATACCCGTTATTTTATAGCATTCACTTCAGTGGTCTGTCGAATCTGTGAAGACAACTCAAAACGGAGCTGTAACAATACGCGAATTCTCGGTAGCCGATTTGTCGCGAAGCAGATAAAGGGTAAGCAACTGTGTTTGCCCTCAGAGGAGGTTGATATGACATGTTCCGAATGTGTGGGTGCGTGCGCGTATTTTTTTTTCTTTTTATATCCTGCTAGCAGTAGAAATCTCTTTTTTCTCGCGGAGGGATTTGGTCCAGTTCTATATAAGACTGCCATCCATTTATCTATCGTTGTCAACCCAGTCACTTTCCGTACCATGCAGGAACCGTAACCTTCCCTGCCCTTAATCCTTTCTCTCTCTCTCTCCCCCCCCCCCTTTATGCTTTAGGTTTCCTGTTCATTTCTGTTGTTGGAAGATGATGTAAGTCGATGTTCTGTGTGTTAACCTAAAGGTTTGGCCTTTCCAGTCGGGGTCGCGCCGTGTCGGGCTAGCCTGCGCCAACTGCCATACAACAACGACAACGCTGTGGCGTCGGAACAACGAGGGGGAGCCTGTATGCAACGCTTGCGGACTGTACTACAAGCTTCACGGGGTAAAGAAATTCTCCCCCCTGTCTCTCGTCGGAGTAGCTTCCCTTCCTCTTCTGGTTACTTTCTGAATTGATGTTGTTCTTCTTTCTCTTGTTCACTTCTCCCTTCATCCGTAATTTTTCCTTATCTCCTCCCTCCACTGTCAACTTCCCAACCAAAAACGTCAAACCAGTTCGTACGATTGAGGAGAAAGATTATACAAATCTGAATTTTAAGTGAGTCTACATTTTTTTTCAACATGAGCCAAAAGATCGTCATTAAAAAAGGTTATCTCGAGAAATCTCCTAACCGAAAAAGTTCTGTTGGAACAGGTCAACCGTCCGCTGTCCATGAAGAAGGACGGGATACAGACAAGAAAACGGAAGCCCAAAGGGATGGGTAAAACGAAAACCTCTCTCAAGACTGAACCCTCGGGTAAGCCTGTTACTCCCTAGGGGATCTCTGTCTCAGCCTCTCGGCATTCTTATTGTATTGTCCTTATATCCATATTTAGAAATATCCCTTCAATCCCGCAGGTGTTTTAAAATTAGACCTGTAATATTGGGAGGGAGCACTGTAAAAGGGGAAATGAATGCTCGGAACACATGAAGACTATAGAAAGTCAACAAATAAATATCAGTCACAAAATGCCATTTCCACCGCCCTTCTTTCCAAAATAAAAATTAAGTAATATTTTCTGACGTTGTATCGGGTCTGGACAACGTCCAGCTTCTCTCGTCTCCTTTCCTGTCCTCCTTGTCTCACTCTGCTTCACGCATGACTACATTTTTCCAGTTGAGTGGAGTTTTAGGACAAACAGCCGCTTTTCCTTTTTTTTCCAGACGGCAAGTCCCTCGCCCCTTCTCATCTGTCCAACGGACAGCACGGTTCTCCTTCCGAGGTCATGTCTATGACCCTGACTTCTCCAGCGTCCACGATCTCCTCGTCCTCGGTGCCGTTATCCAACTTCCTGACGGGCCCGACATCACTTGCCCCCATGGGGGACATGCGCCCTCCGCTGGACGGCCCTCTCAACATGACGTCACACATGTCCGCTTCGCTGACGTCACACCCGCAGCTCCAGCCACCGCCCCCTCACGTCTACGCCACCCCTTCCCCGCCACGCGCCATGCCTGTGGCTTCGGAAACGGAGAACAAGCCGTCCCATCAGCTGCTGGGTCACATGGGCATCTCTCACAGCGAGTCCCGGCCTCGGAGCTAAACCTGTGCCCGGCTAACGGTTCTTCTTTGCGGGAATTCCCACTAGAGCTGTTAAGCAAACTTACTTCTCCTCACCTGGCGTGTAAAGTTACGAAAAGCCCTTTGAATCGATGCGAACCGTTTCCAGACTTGTGATCAGACAAAGGTGAAGAACTGTCGTCTCTGTGCAGACTGCAGCATCATTTTCGCGCTTTTCTGTCCAATCAAATTACGTCTTTCATCGTGTCTACGTTTTCTCGCATTTCAAGCGAATTTTCTCGAACTTGTTCATGAATTTCAAGATATTTCATACACAAACATGTTTGAACATCAGAGTTTTAACATTTTTACTGTTCGATTTTGGAGACTGAAACTGTTTCGATGTTTGAATTGTTCCCTCTGAGCCTTTCACAATGTTTTTCTTCCCAACGAGAATAACTCTAAATGTATGTTTGGTGCAAGCTGAGTTGATTGTGTTTTTTAACAAAACTTAATGAAAACTGAACTCCTATCAAGAATAGTATGAAGACAGTTTTACAAAGCCGCCATACGATATTTTTTTCCCTTTAGCGTTTATTTTAAACTTAATTATTCCGTAAGAATTGTCAGTTTCGATAACAGTTCATGTAGTTTTCCTTATTACTAGATTGTGTATAACATCTGTGTAGAATTTAATTGTTATGGTAGTAGTAAGGACTTAGCGCATGGAACAGTGATTCTGGTAGTTGAGAGAAGTCTCAGTTACCCGGTAAAAGGTACAGCGTCTTAATTGTGGTAGAACGTACAAGACGAGTCCCCGTCAGCACCCGAGAGCGACTACAAAGTGAGACGTGAGCGCAGTGCGCATGTCAGCACGTGACCCCCAACTTTTGATTGTGCTGGGAACAGTGTATACCTACATTTTAAAGTGTAAAGTGTAAAGACAAAAATCAGAATTGCTCAGAATGTACCAGGACAGATATATGCCGTCTTTGTAAACTCGCACACATCGAATGTTCTTTTTATATTTTCCTTTTGGTTTGTTTTCCTGTTTGCACACTTGTTCGTATTAATATGGTCAACTTCTGTCCGACACGGAATACTGCGTAGTCAGAAATGAGTTTTATGTGTGCGTGCCTGTGCGTGGATGCCTGTGTGTGCGTGCGTAGCTGAATGTCGTAAGAAGTAGGTAAGAGAACAATAAAAGAGCTAACATTAGTGCATTTCCAATAGCATTATGATAAAAGTAGTCACAGCATTAGTCACAACATATCATGCAGTTTACACCGAAGACACGCCGAAAGATGTGCGGTGTTAGCCGACATTGTACCAAAATCTCCCACTTCAATTCCAGGGCTGGCTTGCATGAGCTGTCTTATTTCGTGTTCATTCGTAAAGGTGCACGTAAATTACACAGGCCGAACGGGCCTTACGACCGCTGTTATGACCAGAAGAGCATGCAGCTACGAACGTTCGTGCAAGCCAGCCCAGAGGTGGCTTGCCTGACTGTTCGTATCTCCCGCTCATAGTTAAGGTATTACGTAAAATACACAGGGTAAATCTGCCTTAGGAGCACTCTAGTGACCAAAAGTGCAGATACAAACTGTTATGCAAGCCACCTCTGGTATTTCTTCTTTTGCGACTGGGGCAAGCTGACGTCAGAGAAGGCATAGGTGGTTGGCATTCAGCGATCGGCGGCCCATCTATATATCTGGCTTTCCGCTACAAATATGGCCGGATTTCTTGCACGTGGGAGGACGAGGGAAGAAAAAAATTACCTAGTTTATGCTAGTAGGACAGTTTCTTTGCAGGAAGCTCTAAGCTTAGGAAAACATAATGCAGGCGTTAAGTAAAAATGGCTCCACGTTAATGATTATGCTTATGTTGTAAGACTGAGACCCATTTCTCGCACCCCGTTACACATCGTGGTGACACCACGTTGTTGTTACAGCCACGAGATAAATAGGGAACGCTCGCAGCGACCCACCTTCTCCAGAAAACGTGAGATGTAACGGTAATTAATGAGGGCCATTATTCTACAGGTGGGGCCAGGGTAAAGGGAGGTGGTGGTGGGGTGTTCGCGAGGTGGGAACTGAAACATGAGCGAGAGTGTAGTTAAGGGGAAAGCGGTCCTCAGAGAGAGCGATAAGTCTTGCCTTGTGATTCCACCTCGGGACAGGGCTACGACTTTGTGGTCAGGGCGGTGTTGCTGTGACAGACAACGAAAAGTTCTGAAAATTGTGACGGCAGTCATAGAAGCTGCCATCTCGTCCAGTCGGTGAGACCCGAAAAATTAGTTTCGCAAGCGCCTGCACTAAGCCGCGGACAGCTGAACGTTTTACTTAAGATCATATTGACGGAGGCGACAAGAGGAATCTTTTAGTCTTATCGGCAACACGGCAGGCGTTGGTGCTAATCACAAGGACACACAGTGACCCCCCCCCCCCCTTTGACGTTTTTCACACATTTCGCACAGAATCACTGCTTCCGCCCAAACATCAAATTTCAGAAATCATGGACTGTTGAGGTCCTGGGGTGGCTTGCATGAGCGTTCTTATCCCCTGTTCATACGTAAAGGTGCAAATAAAATACACAGGGTGAACGGGCCTTACGGCTACCCTTATGACTAGATGGGCAGTTACGAACCCTTGTGGAAGCCAACCCTGGATTGGCTTGCATGAACGTTCTTATCTCCTCAAACACACAGGGCGAATGGACATTACGACCGTTCTTATGACCGGACGGGCAGATACGGACTGTCATGCGAGCTACTCCTGGGAATGTATAGAAGGTCCGTGATGATGGTCTGTTGTAGATGGTGATGGGAATGATGACGACAATCACGAAAATAATGAGGATCGGGTAGAAAAGGAGAAAGAAAACAAAAAGTAGTTTTTGTCTTCCACTTAACAGTATAATGACGAGCTGTGAGAACGCCAGAAGACTCATTTTATTTAGTTATTTTCTTGCCTGCCAATTTTTAATCTGAAACACGGCGCCATGATGGTGCCACGGAAAGATGGACGTTACCTGCCGGAAGTGTGGGTGCCATCCCACCCATCCCCACCCCAAGTTTACAACAAGCAAAAAACATAATGGATGAAGTGATGTACGTCATTATCTAAACTTCAGGTGTGACTTACCGCAGATGACGACACAGCACCACATGCCAATAATCTCAACTGAACGCGCGATCCAACCAGGGTTTTGACAGAATCGCCAGCCATTCTGAGCCTGCAAACACTGCCTGGAAATGTTACGTGTTTCCGATACTCTCATGTAATTGTAGGCCGAAACTTCGCGGTTCTTTTAACGACTGTTTATTAACTAAGAGGCATTCCCTGCTTTCTTTCTTTTACTCGTTCACTCACTAATTCTATCTTTCTCTTACTCATTCACTCACTCACTCGATTGCTGTTTTTTTTCTTTTCTCACTTTTACTGTTTCATTCTTTCTTTGGCTCATTCGTCCACTATTTCTTTCACTCTTTGTTTCTTTTCCATCTTTCATTTTTAAAATCCGGAGAAGATGTGCTATTTACCTCACCACCAGTTTCTCAACAACGTTGCGAAACGGTGGACTGGTTTTTTTTCCCTTCGCTTCGCTCCGCAAGCGGTGACACTTGATGAGAAGCATGTGGGTCGTTGTGTGATAACACAGGCCGTTTGTTCACTTTGTGTCCATACTGACATACAGCTCTCGTCCCCAGTTTATCATCCGCTCCCTGCATCCCTTCTGTCTCTCCCCACTCTTCTTACCCAACCCACATTTTCCCCATCCATTGCTCACCGTGCCTGAGAGATTCAAAACAGAGGCTTGCGGAGAAATTAACTTTGTTCTGAGCACTGTAAAGAAACGGTAGCTTGAGAGAAAAGGCGTTGTTTTCCTGTAGTCTTGAGTAAGACAACATGAAGATTGAAAGAGGAAGGTTGGTAGAGAGAGGGGGAGGGGAGGGGGAGAGAGACATACACATAGAAGGTTTTTCGTCTAGTCCTAAGAAAACGCGCAGATTCTTAACAGTATCATTGGGGTTTAAAAAACGTTTTCTTTTGCGTTCAGTAGGAAAATGCAAAGACCAGTAGTTCGAGGGGTTGGAGGGGCGGGGTTTCTATGTTTTTCTCTAGACTTGAGTAGCGACATGCGGAGATCAAGTAGTATAGTTTGTTGAAAGAAATGTTTTTCTCTAGACTTGAGTAGCGACATGCGGAGATCAAGTAGTATAGTTTGTTGATAGAAAACTGTTTCTCTCTGGACTTGAGAAGGAAAAGCGAAAACCTAGGGCCGCCTCATGCACTGTTCTGAAAAGCGCTAAAAATGGAACGACATAAGAAAGATGGAGACGATGAGATCGGCGGCTGGAACCAGGAAACAACGACTCATTGGGAATGCTGAGCGAGAGTGAGCATACCGAGGCAGTCCCGACTAGTACCAATAGCAGAGTAAACTAGAGTTTCGCGTCTTTAATTACTGCTTAGATTTCAAAGCAAATCCGCTGGTCTGTCTAGTGTACCGTATTTCCGCGCCCCGATGCTAGGTCAAGGGTCGGAGGAGGAATGTCACATGATCTGCGCCTGTCTCCCCTCTCTTCCCCCAAAACACCAAACCTTCCCATTAACCTTCCTCACCCCTCCCCTCCCACCGTCAGAACTGGACGGTACCCAGTATCAGTATGTGCGATGATGAAATGTATTAGATACTGGATAAGGTTAACTCGACTGCCAACAAACAGAATATGCCGTCAAGCATATGAAATGGTCGTAATGTTAGATGGCCAGGGAAAAAGTAACTGGGCTACCAAGGTAAACAAACTTTTTATTCAAGAATGGGTTTGGGATCGTTTGGGAAAACCAGGGAGTTGGCAACGATAGGATTTTTCTGTCTGAAGTGAAGGATAGGCTTGTAGCCATAAACGCACAGCAATGGCAAGCTGATCTAGAAGCAAGCGAGAAATACGGATGGTATCTAACATTTAAATCTGAACTGAGAACAGAGAAGTACCTTTCCCGTATTTTAAACACACGATTCAGAAACTATCTACTAAGATTCCGGTTACGTGTCTCCCAATTTAAGAATCAAAAAGCATGGTACTCTATGATAGACGGAGAGGATGTAGTGTGTGATGCATGTGGACTTGAGTTGGAGAATGAATGTCACTTTATTTTGGAGTGTCAGCCATTGCATGACATCAGGATTAAATTTATACATCAACGCCATTTTAACAACCCAACATGGAGTCAGCTATCCTTACTTTTACAATCTGAGAATACTAGAGAAATTGTCAATCTAGCTAGATTTATCCACTTAGCACTGGACAGAAGACGGAGCTTATCGTGAAGACGAAAGCTTTTCATTCAGTTGATCGCGAATGGCCTGCCGTACAACCAGCATATTTACAGGTTATTATCATGACTGTTTCAAGGCATTTGTGTACAAATCACGTAACTTGTTCGGTCAGTCTGCTGACCACATCTAAATTTTGCTTCGAATTTAAAGTTGAATGGATGCGTTTGAATGTGAAGTTGAATGGATGCGTATGCAACGTAGTTATGTAATTTTTTTCTAGTTATTCCCCCCCCCCCTTGTTAAAGGACAGTGGTCTTATGACAATAAAGAAATCGAATCGAATCGAATCTCACCGTCAGAACCGACAGCTTTGTAGACGGCGACGGAACTTGCATACAGTGCTGTCCTCTATTGATACAGACAAGATTCTTCAGCGACAGAAAAGAGATCCCATGTGATTGTAGAATTAAAAAAAGACGAGAACATTCAGAACTTGAAATATCAGCCGCTTCTGCATGGGCAGCTTGTGTATCGTCACAGCTCCCTTCGAGGCTGTATTTGCAGGTTCGTTCAAAACACGGACCTACATCACTGGATGTCTGTCAGCTGGGTTTTCCCAACAGTTCGCTGCTTAGCAGGTTCACAGTAGGTCACGCAGTCACCCCGTGGCGTTGGCCTCTTCCGGTGTTTGTCCCATTGCAGGCAGACGTGATCTAACGATGGAGCCTGACATCGATAACGAGCGGATTTTGGAATTGAACAATTCAGTTTGACTTGCTGAATAAAAAAGTGCAGATTTCTTACAACGAAATAATGTTTGTGACTGAAGAACGTTGCTGGTAATGAATGCATTTCTTGAGTCGAGCCGAAACATCACCCGAGGAAACGTGCGTACTGCGATGTAGTGACGATGTGGTCATGTGACTTGCCGAGACGGACACTCCAGCTTCGACATACTGCTGTGAACAGCGAATAACATAAACAGTGAGCTGTCTAGTTTGATAACTTTTGTTTTGGTCGAGGATAAGTTTCAGTTCTGCCGATGGTCAAAACCATTGCAGCTTATCGTTTCACTTGCTTCAGGGTGAAGTTGACATCTGTTGCTGCTGCTAGGTTTTTTTTAAAAATAAGGAATGACGATGATAAATAAAAAGGTGCGTGTGGTTATTGTTACTATTACTATTTTTCAGAATCATCATTAAGGGTTCTTTTGGCCCACTCTATGGTTTGTACTTTGTGTTGCATTTGGTAGTTTTTTTTAAACTTCAATAAGCGTTTTATTCAGCAATGGATTCCAGTTATTGCTTATAAAGGCTGAGAACATCTATCGTTTCTGCATTGACAGTCTCGGTGGGCAGATTGTTGCAAATGTTAATAGTTAAAAAAATGACAACCTAATAGTAAAATTACCTCTTAGTAAAATTAATTCGGTTCTTGTTGGGAAAATAATCAAATGGAAGTAAGACTTGAGTATTTATTTTATCACAGACAGCATGGGTTATGTTCTACGCCTCATTTTTATCACATCTTAGTCTTTTGTATTCCACATTGTATACTCGAAGATAATGCAGTCTATTTCAGAATGAAAATTGCCCATACCGGTGTGTTTTTAAGTAAATCTTTTCTGCATAACCTCACTAACAAAGGAATATTTTGTTACTGATAAAAGATAAAATAATAATATCAACTCTTAGTGTTATGATGCCTTTGAAATTAGCACGTATAGTTCCGATTAAATGGAAAAATTTTAAATTATACTTTCATGCTAGCCTGAAAATTACAAAGTATGCACAGTTTTGTCTCAGAGTTGTGCATCAAGTGCACGAGAATTGTTCAAGACTGCATCAAAGTGCCGAGAGCAGATCTTTGCTTGCTGCTCTCGCATCGGTTGACAGAGTAAATCAGTTTAACCAATCACTCTGAGTCATTGTCCCGCTCTTTGTTCTCACCTTCTTTTGGAAGTTTTACAAAAGATAACCCTTTCCACTAATAGCTGAAATGTTGTGACAGCCGACAACACAACAGTTTGCTCTATTAGTCTTTTTTGTTCAGCTTTAGCTCGCTTGAATCATCATCGCGATAGTTGCTAAGACATCGTCCGGAACTGGTGAACACCCGAACTGACAAGCTGACCCATATTCTAACCTCCACGACCTTGACCCCGAGACAGACATCCAGTGATACAGGTCCGAGTGACCTGTGCTAAGAACTCGGCACCGCACGCGCGGGCTGCTGTTCTGTCTCTGCAGGTTGTCTTGGACACCACCGTGCCCAGTTCAGATGGCGGTAGATGGTGCTTGAATCAGCCCTTTCTTCACCACGACGGGGTCGTGCTTTGATGGCTATCGTCCACCTGCTTCAAACCGCCCTCCTTCTCCTGATCACGTGGTTCCTCTTTTCTGGCCGTTCTATGTGCCCCTGACAGAAGTTACTGCCTTCGCTCGGACTGCCTACCTCTTATTTTCCTTTCGCTGACTCTGCCCGTTAGAATCTCGGATTGACACACAGAAGCCTAAAACTGCAGAGTTTGAAATCGCGCGTATGGACGCTTGAAAGTGCAAGGGCACGTGCACCCACGTGAACACGCGCTCGCGGTCTTTATTTCATTATTCGAAAAAAAGCCCATCGCTATTTATCTTCATCATGGTTGCAGTTTTCAAGGCTATGGCAGAAGAGAAAGGGCTGTAATGGCAGTGTGCGCAAGAATAACACGTGGGTGAAAAACGGACAGGAAGAACGAATGCAAGAGAAGAATGACAGAGAGAAGAAACATCTGGACTTTTTCACCGGCCCGCGTGATTTATCATTTTGTCCCACTGCTCACCCATCCACCTTCTTTTAGTTCGCATTTTGTTTCATTTCTCATCTCTCTCTCTCTCTCTCTCTCTCACACACAGAACACACACGTCCAGGCACACATTCACCCACAGTTTCAGTGGGAACGAAAGAGGTGGGGGTACAAAGAAGACTGGGGGAGAAAAACGAAGACAAAGTCAGATGTTGAGATTTCTTTCTCTTTTTTTTTAAATGCACCGCAGTGCGCCCAGGGTCACAAATCTGCTTATATGTGCAAACCAGACGTACCGAGCCTCTCTGGATTGCAACGGGTTATTTTTGACGAAAAGCGCAAATGTTACGCTTCAAGAAAATGACCGGTTTCGTCGGGAATTCGCGTCTAACTTCACGCGGAGAGAAGAAATTAAAGGGACGCCACCCCCTATATTTTGATGCGAGCATGCGCCTCAGTATCAGTTATCAATCTCCAGCTTATCTTTGCATTGGTGTGCTTTTCGGGCGCGTGCAAACTCACTGCGCACGCGCAAGAGGCAGCCCCGCAGCGAATTTTATGCCGAGTGGAGATAGGTCCATTTGATTTTGGCGCGATGATAAATAGTTCTTGTACATTTATTTTATCTTGTAGCCCCCGCAGATAATATCCAAGCATTAAAGAAGCGGGCACCGAGAAGACGAAAGGAGGAGAGAAGGATGGTGCACACTTTAGAAGGAAGAGGAAAAGAGAGAGAGGGGTCGGAGAGAGAGAGAGAGAGCAGACAGAGGAAAAAAACGGAGGAAAGAGAAAGATTGGGGGGTGAAAGCGAGGCTCCGAGTAGAGCATGGACAGGTTTTTAGTATTTCCATTCAAACTTCGCTGTGTGGGCTTTCACAATCTTGATGGGTTCGAGATTGCCGTCGAGAAAGATAGAAGATGGCTGGAGCATGTTTGAAAAGCTTTCCGGACTGGAACTCATTTCCAGACGAAGAAGGAAAAAAAACACGTAAACATTTTCGTGTGGCCGGCATCGGCGTTCCTGAGAGAGATTAACACGGACAACGCTAGGATGTCGATAAAATAATTGGCAGTTATTTGGTTTAGTTACCAGGCTAGTAAGGGGCTTTCTTAGAATGTGTTATTTGAACTTAAAACAGGGTTAACTACATTACTCAAGATCGTTTTCGGAGAGAAGTAAACAGTTAAAGTACAACCAATCACTGAAATTCACTTCCACAAAGTTACGATTACTTTTATTTCTGGGGTACTTGGCGACCCGATGGCACGAGACAGTGAGATGTCGGCTGACATCGAACCGCCAGAGGCCAAGCACTGACCGAAATTTGGGTCTGCCCAAAGAGGAAGCTGGTCATCTTTAAAATTTCGGCATAAATTTCGGTATTTCGGGCAGCTGACAAAACTTCACCGACAATTAGTCGAAGCATACGTCGTTCTTAGACACTGGTTTCAGTCTGGAAACCATGCAGCTGCGAAGAGATGCTATATGTTTCGTGAGATGGCCAGCAGACCTGTTTGACCCAACCCACAGTCCCAGCGACTGCTTACAGTTCTGGTAAGACCCGTTTACCTTGTGAGAGATAACGGGCTCAGGTACTCGTTACAAGTCGGTTTGAAGACTTAAAGGCCGTCGCACACTAGAGTCAGTTGTGTCAGCCCTAACATAGGCGTACAAACAGCGACGAGGAAGAATTTCTGAAGCTGCCGACTCAAGTCGTGACGTCGCACACTTGCGCCACTCTCCGCGAGTGAAGACGTCGCACACTTGGGCCACTCTCCGCGAGTGAAGACGTCGCACACTTGGGCCACTCGCCGCGAGTCAAGACGTCGCACACTAGCCCCACTCCCCGCGAGTCAAGACGTCGCACACTTGCGCCACTCGCCGCGAGTCAAGACGTCGCACACTAGCGCTGCGAGTCAAGGTCTGAACCAGTACGACAGTGACCCGAGATCATTCCCAGACGGACGCCAGACAACGGCGCGACCACCCAACGCCTGAAGCAGACCAGCAGGCACACTAGCAGAGCATCAAAATGACGTCATGCTTCAGCTGCGTCGCCTGCAGATAACCGCCAGTAAGGCTCTTGTGCGGTGGATGGCCTGATGCCGTCCAACTTGCCTTCAGTTAGTCGTGGGACTACAAAGGAGATTTATTTCTGACTTAAGTCAGCATCCCTGGGTAAAAGAACATACTTCAACTACCGTTACATTTCCGCGAATCTCTCAAACTTCAAAACTCTTACAATGTGATACGACATTTTTCTAACATAAAAATATATAATAAAGTATTAGAGTTGGTAAACTGATACGAAGTAACACAAGTACTTACACTATCTCCACCTGTCAAGTCCATAGAAAAAGTAACTTTCTGTGGTCTGTATATTCAATAATTTTATAGGTTTTATCAATATGAATCATATCACTAAGAAATCTCATTAAGAAATCAGCAAGCGCCGACAGGACATTCCTAACAGTTCGAGGGTGGGTTGCACGGGAGAACATGTAGGGACTTCCGGTCGTAACAGCAGTCGTAGCCCCCTTTGGCTCCATGTGTTGAACGCGTGTCTTTACGTATGGAGTGGAGATCCAAGCACCAATGCCGCGAGGCGCTGGTCACAGTGGGCTCACGGAAATCCAAACACGCGAATGCATGCTGTTTTCTTCTCTTCTCTTTTTTTTCGGAGACCCTCGGCGGCGAAAGAAGCAATTGCGGGATTTCAGGCCAACGGTACACCGTCACTACGTAAGCAAAGGAAGCATGGGCAGACGAGAGTAAACGCACGAGGACGGGTGAAGATGGATGATAGAGAGCGGAGATAAAGGGGACCCGAACGGTTGTGTCACTGGCCAGATGATATCTGCACGCGCTGAAAACTTGCTTACCTTTGGAAAATCGCGTTCGGTTAAACCATCTCGCCCCTCTTTTTCTCTGCCCAATCTTTACGCCTCGCTGAAAGTGTGTGGCTAAAATAAAGTTGCCAGACGCTACTATAGGCACAGATATCTCAAGATGTGTTTTCTGATATTCTTACTATACTTCATATCGCGAGTTCCCTGCCAGTTCGTTTGTTTGTTCGTTCGTTTGTTCGATTGTTTGTTTGTTCGTTCGTTCGCTCGTTTGTTTGTTCGTTTATTAGTTCGTCAGTTAGTCTCGGTCGGTGTCTGTCATCCACTCCGCCTAGCTTCCAGAATGTCTTGGCTGTTTGTTTGTCTGTCCGTTGGCAGTCTTCCCTTCCTTCCAATCTACGGGTCTGCCTGCCTGTGAGCGTGTCTGACTTCCTGTTTGGTTGTCAGTCTAGTTTCTACGTCCATATCCACGCCTTTATTTTTCCATTCGAAAAACTGAGTACAACACGAACGTCGCTACATGTACAGATACATTGTCGTCTTTCCCATCTACATTCCTGACTCGATTAGTTCACCTCTGCCAGACACACGGAGGAAGTTTGGAAGTGCATCGGGAACATATTCCAGGAGCAGCGCAGTTGGTCTGAGCCCCGATTTAATGAATGTTGTGGGGGTGCGTCTTACGGCGAGATTGAACGGCGAACTGTCGAGCGGAGATACCAGACACAGCCATGTGCAAAACTGCGAACGAAGGTGGGTGTGAACAAGAAAAAGGATGCTTGATGGAGCTGACACGAGTGAACAAAGGGGAGGTGGCAAAGAGGGATATTGTTGGGGACTGGATGGTGATGTTCAAACGCCACAACACGAAACATACAAAAGAAAAATCTCAAATGTTTTCTCGTCAGTCTTGTTATCATCGGCGCAATGATAGTTTTCATGTGATTTAAGAAGAAAGAAAGAAGAAAGAGATAGATCGATCGATCGATAGATAGGGAAAAGAATAGAAACGCCTACATCAAAAAAATCAGAAAATGGCAAATATTCTGCAAGTCTTTGATTTCCTTTTGGTATCGACATGATTAGTCGTGATGCTATCGGTTGCGCAATACACTTAGTCCTTTTAAGCTGTCCATCAGTCTCAAAGATGAGCTGGTATGCATCACACAGAAACCAAAAGGTCATATTATGCCAGAGAGACACGGACAGGCGGACCGCAACGAGATGGGGAGAGAACTGGAGGGTGGGGCGCAAGGGGAAAGAGGAAGGAGAAGACATAAAATAAAAGTCCGCGGAGGTCCAGTCAAACGAAACACGGCGCTCTTTGAACAGTTAGTTCAGCATCCAAACATCCGCTCTTCTAGCACTGATTTATGGTCTCTACTCCTCGGGAAGATAGCGGGCGTGGGGGAGGCAAGCTCGAGCGGTCACTTCCCCTCTCGTTCCCGGTGTGTGGCCGGGGACTTTCCGACACTTCTACGGATCTGGCAGGGCGCGGCTGTCTGTCACACGAGAGGTCTTTTCCGCGCCAGCAGCTGCTAGGCGTCTTTTCGGGTACGTTGCCTGTACGGGGAGCTGCGGAGCTCAGCCCGCCTCGGCTCCTCGCTTCACCCCGGCGTGACCTTGCCACACGCACCGCAAACCTCTGCAGCAGAGAAGGACCCTCCTCGCACTGTCGTTCTGTCATAGACTGTCTGTCGGAACCGTCTGATCTCGAGGAACAGGGCCAGACGGGAGGGGTCAAAGACAGGTAGGGAGCGGTACCGAAGGAGAAGGATGGATCGAGACCGTGGAAAGAAAACCGTGCCCGTCAGGCGGAGGACTGCTTGCGCAAGCTCTCGAGAGTGGTGGGGGGAGGTTGGTGGCGGGCCAGGGGGTAGGGAGACCCGGAGCCGTATTCATGGCCGTTGGTTAAGCCCTAACCGACCGTGATCACGTGACAAAACATCGGTTAGCGACTTTGTTGGGAATTCATGGACGCCTGCCGGAGCTAACCGATCGCCTCTAACCGCCGTTAATTTAACGGTGGTATCGCCTAC
>SMGT01003380.1:566101-581440 GCA_004794575.1 Lanistes nyassanus
CCCCCCCCCACACACACACACCACGTACGAGGACAACAGCTAGTAATGTTAAAGCATCTCCCGAAGTTTGTTTTCTGAACGACAAAACACGAAAGAAGAAAGTCAAAATTAACCTAGAGTGTATTGGGGTATAGTTTCCAAAGACAAGACCTTGACCATTAACAACAAGCAAACATATTAAAGAAACAACAACCAGTAACAGCAAAAACGATTGGTATACGGGGGTTATACGCAGTATGATCTTCCAGGAAATTGGAAGGTTTTCAGTGGTGATCCTAAGAGATTAGCATATTTTATGTAAGGAAGTATTTGATTGGCTCCAGTGAATTAGATCTTTTTCAAGCTCTTGTGGATTTCTTTCTTTAAAAAAAAAAAGAAACCTTTGTGGGTTTTCACCTAGAAGGGAGTGAGAAAAATAGTCCCGCAAAAACACTCGCGGATAAAATCCTCCCAGTCTCGCTCAGGTGTGGCCTCGTTAGAGCTCTGGTCCAGCCCCATCGGGAAGACTCCCTCACGGGGAAATGAGGTGCAGTTTTTTTAAAAAATCGCTCTGGCCTACAACTCTCGTGTTTCCATTTAGATGAGCACATAGCAAGTTTACAGGCCCGCAACGTGCAGTCAAACGAGAGTTGTCGTCCACGAACTGAGGTCACGCCGTGAACTTCGTTGATCTCCGAAGAAGCCCGACGCTGCCGACAGACTACTGCAGGCGTTAAGCTATAAAAAGGCCCGCTGTCGTCGGTCCTACGGAAAATGCACGTCCTTATTAACTTTTTCACGACTTCACCGGCTTGTCAGTGAGGCGGCTAGTTCTTTGAAGTCTCTGAAGGGTGGAAGTCCCATCGAGAGCCGCCCATCGGTTCCCTCCTCCCCGCTCGTTACCTCCCTTAACTTCTTCCTTCTGTTTCTTCTTCATGATCATCTGCTGCCTCTTTTTCCTTCTTCCTTTTCGTTCTATTCTCCCCCCCTCCTTTCTCATCTTCTTCTCTTCCGTTTTCTTCTTTTCCTTATTCGTATCTTTTATTTCTTTTCTTTTCTTCTTTGGCTCATCTTTTTTTTCTGTATGGCTTTACTTCTGCTTCTCCCAGCCGACCGAGACTCTAAAGTTGTCGGCCCGATAGCGGACGATAGCGGGTGACAGCTTTAGAGAATCTGCCGATTGCGCATTGAATTCTGAGCTGGTTCTGATTCTGTGTTGCTGCTCCGTTCTCCAAACCTCCCGGAAGGAGACAAGCTGGGCGACATACCTCACTCATATTGTGCCTGTCGACGTTTGTCCGACTTGAGAGGTGACGTCTCTAGGTCAAGATTTTGTTGGAAAACTAAACTAAAATAAACTAAACTCGATGCCTGGAATAAGATCAGAACTAAAATGAGAGGATGCCATCTTGCTTGACAGGCGTATTATCACTTGCTGCTTTGAAATAGGGCCTACTGGTCCACGAATTTTACGCTTCAGCCAGTATATCAATATTTATTTTTGAAATTTTGGACACACACATGCACGCACGCACGCACGCACGCACGCACGTACCTAAGTAAACAAGATAAACCTTACCTCCGAAACACAGACATGTTACGACGGAGTATAGTTTAATAATAGATTCGCTTACGTAATAGTAACAAATATGGCCTACAGACCCATTTGCTCTGACTCGGGTATTTGGTGATAGCCCTATGGCTGTTATTATTATATTCTCCTATTGTTACTCCGAAGCATTGACACTTTTTACATCTGCATTTGGTATTTGTGAAGGCAACCCTGATGGCTCTGGATAGTTTATTTTCGCTTTCGATCAGTGATCAGTATCTACTGGCATTATCACAGACAGACGGAAGGTTGGGGAATACGGGGTGAAGGGGGCACTATGTATGAAGTAAGAGCGCACAAAATACATGACACAGAAACCTGCAACTTGCAACAACGCAAGGAGCGAGAATAGCTGCGCACCGTATTACACACCACTTTCCAACGCAAATCGGGAAAATGGGCCTCGTTTTCCGGTATTTCCCTATAATTATCATAGATATAACAGATGCCTCAAGCGTATAAGCACGTCAGCCAACTAACACAACAACAGAGAGAGAGAGAGAGAGAGAGAGAGAGAGAGAGAGGGGGGAGGAAGAATTCGGTTCGGACGGAGGAAGAGATGAAAGCAGAAGAGGTCTGGTTACGTCAACGATGTCAAAATTCAAAACAATCACATAAAATATCCATCAGAACCTATAGAACTTCTATTGCCAAACAATTTCAGAATTCTGCAACCATTCATTCATTCATTGCAGCAGTTTTCAGCGGCGTGTCTCAGGATATCCTCACCTACGACCCATCACGGCGGTAGGACATACTTCCATGGTCTTCTAATTACACCAGAGGTTACACACGTGCTGCGCCAGGCAGGACCACACGGGTCAGGCGCGCGGGCGAGGCACGTGCGGTGAAGCTCGTGCAGCAGAACCTGCGGGAGCTGTGCGATCACGTCCCCAAGGACCAGCGGCCAGGCCGGAAGCGAAGCCACGCACCGCCGTCAGTCTGACGCGCGGATCATCGGTGTTGTAATTACGATCATCGTCGCTGCGGTTCCTTCTGGCAAGTGCGTCAAGAAGACTTGAAGAAGGGGAGCCAAAAACTCCAACCTTGTTTCCAGATCGCGCGAGTGCATGTTCGAGCGCCGAGTGAACTTCTCGGGTCAGGGGGTGGGGATGGTGGTGGTAAGGGGGCTAAGGGTATGAAGTTATGATCAGGAGGCAACTTTGCTGACGTCAGAATCAACGGCAAAAGTTTTTGTCACGTCAGGCCTCCTACAATAGAAAGTAAGGTCTGTGAAGTCAAGGTTCACTTGTGATTCTCGTCAGCAAAAAAAAAAAAACAAAACAAAAAACCAAAGAAACAAAAACAACAACAAAACCCACACAAATAAACTTGTATCTGATTTTACTTCTGCTAGAGTATTCCCAAATACGTGTAACTGAAAATGGTGCGTCATATATCTACATACAGATAATATGTATGTTCAGCACACTACCGCCCCTTATTACACTGCTATCTTAGGCAACACGGAAGTTTAGGATTTTTTCTTAAAATCTGAACACTCAGACCCTAACTAAATGTTGGGTAGACTTCTGGGTCGGGTTGCATGGGTGTTGGCATGTCCTGTGCGTACACAACTTTGCGCGTAAAATACACAGGGGGTTACTATCCTTCTCATGACTAGCGCTGGCTTGCATGGGCGTATCTCCTTTACGTAAAAAGATGTACGTAAAATATACCGGAAGTGCAAATACGAACGTTCGTGCAAGCCACTCCTGAAGAGCACCTACAAAAGCTCAAGAAGCACAGCCCGTGCTGCAGAAACCTAAAACATTTGGGACAGTAGTGCGTACTGTGCAGTGAAACCTCTGTTTCTATACAAGGACTGGCGCAACGGCGAGGGTGTGCTGGGATACGCAGACGGACAAAAACAAGGTGGCGGGCAGTTGGTTTGTCTCGCGCCCTTAGTCTCAGCCCTGGCGCTAAATGTCACGCGCTGACACAAAGTTCAGCAAGACCGCTTGTAGAAACGAACTTTGCACCAGGTCGCTGGATCTTGCTGGGTTTCTGTTCGTGAAAGGGATTTTCTCTTGTCTACCGGTCACTCATTCACGCACGCACGCACAGGTAACATATATTTTTGATGGAACCAAGTCCTTGTACCCATCAAACACCCGACCTGTGGGCACGATTTACAAAGAAATACTAGCTTGCCAGGCATTAAAAAAAAACCCAGACAAACGGACGGACTGATTTATTTTCCAAAACTGAAACTTTGACATTGTCCTGTTTCACACGCTCAACAGTGTTTCAAAAGAACGGCCTAGACTGTCCGAAATATTGACTTTCAAGGACGGCATTCCCTGTGCCTGAACTGTGCACAAGCGGACCCCACAGCGTTGGTGGGACTAGTTGTTTTCTGACACTGAGATCATTTCATTGAAAGTTTTGTGAGATCATTGTAGTCACTCCATAGCCCACTGAGATTTCTTTTGTTTAAATTTGCCATAACACCAACACACAAACATATAAAACCACGTTCACATCCAGAACAAAAAAAAACCATGCGGTCTACTCCCCTCCCCCCACACATTTATATTTGGAGATTTCTTCCCAGAACTAGGCCGGTCTGAAAGCCGACTGTCTCCAGCCTCAGAAGACACTTGTGAGTTAAGGACCATGACTTTATCTCTCCAATCGCTTACACAGTTAGAAAACTGAGCGTTAAGCCTAAGAAATTAGCCGCCTGTTTAGAAAGGCAGACGGCTCTAGGCAGAACACAAATTAGAAGGATTATGAACTGTTCTCAGCAGGAACCTCGTAACCAGACTAAAACGTAAGGCGCTGTGAGGCATTACGGACATGACGACGAACAGCGTGAGGAGGTGTAATCAGATAATCAGCAACTCGGCAAATACAGCCGTGCGTCGCTGTAGCCAAGAACCAAACACTATGGCGCGATTAATCTTCACGTTATTCAAGTACCGCGACAGTCCCTGCCCTCAGCCTCAGCGACTGCGACCGCCTACGAGCGTCGTGCTAGCCCTGGTGGTGGTACTATGTCGCTTGCTGACTTAACAGAATCCAGATCATGGGGTCTGCTAGCGCGGATAACTGATCAGGACGGGGATAAGGGAGGTAGCTCTCAGACGAGCTTTGACACAGTTCCCTTGGGACCTCGCCGGCTTCGCCAAACGTAGCGTCGTCGATGGATTGAATCTCAAGAAAGTGGACGTAGAAGTGGCTGAGTGTAGAGAGAGAGCTGCTGTCCATCTTGTTCGTCCTCACTGGCTCAGTATAAACGTTTTCCAAGTAAATGACAGCCACCTTCGATGGAGCCAGCCATTTTCCACTAACTACAAGTAACGCACCAATCACAACCAACTTACTAAACCTACGAACGTTCCAACTGGCTACCTGCTTAACTAGTTTAGTGCCTGGCTACTCGAGCACCAGGACTGTGGCAGTCATGCTGGGGTTCCTTTCATCAACGACATAGTAGAATGCCGACCGCACTGCATGGACGCTGGACGTTACACCTGGAAGATATGCTACGTCGCGCTTACAGTTATAGCGGCTGCTAGGATCTTGTAATCAAGGTGGTAACGCCACATACCATGGTCTTTGAAGACTCCAAACCAGCAAAACCACTTTACTTTTTTCTTGGCCTCTATTCATTTTCCCCCCGTTTATTTATTGTTGTGTTGCTTTATTTCCTTCTTTGTCCCTTTTGTTTCCCGCACTTTCTTTTGTTCTTTCAGGTCTAAACATAGACGTAAATTCGCCTACAATCTTGAAATTTTATTCTTCTACCCGTCCGTCTCTTTATCCATCATTCTCACTTTTTTTTTACAGTCGACAGTTCCAGTGACTGCAAAAGCACCAGCGTTATAACCGAGTATTCTAAGTGGACAAGAAGCTATGCCGTCCAGAGGGCTTGAAGACGTGGGCGATTTAAACAAACAAATAAACACCTCGGCTAAAACTCCTCCCACACTGATTCCACTACATCTCAGCTGGACACCGTCTGTGGCGCGCAAAGTACTGTGACCTGTACAGGCGCGGTCACAACTGTAGACAACAGAACACGCTTGTTCTCTGGGACCGCAACCTGCGCTGGCAAAATACAGGCTAACAGATTCCCCTCAACAAATCCGTTACTCTCCAAACAGAACGCCAGGCTGAAGCCTTCGTCAAGTGTTTCTGCAGTTTCCAGGCTTGGGTTCCGCGCCTCTCTCGCCGTCGGTCTGGCTTGCGAATAACAGGTCCACTCGCCAGAGGCGGGGCTTCGGGAGAGTGGCTGAAGTCACGTCCAGTGGGCGGGGTCACGTCGCTACCGCGGCTCGCCTCCTGCGCGGCTTGCTGCTTGCCGCGGCTTTTCATTGGTTCGAGTTCTTCGCAGCCCCAGCCTGATTCGCCGCGAGAGGCGCGCGCGATGACCGAAGGAGGTCCGTCCCGTGCGTGGCACGCAATGGGAGCGAATTAATATGAGTGCCGCGACTGGCCCGGGACCACGTGTCTTTTCTGTTCCATTATCACCACAGCACGTCCTCTCAGTGTGTCCAAGACAGCTGGAAAAACGAGCCAGGCTGACTCCAAAGGCAGGATTTTTCCTTACGGCCGCAGCTACAGAGTTTTAGTCAATGCAGTTCTGAACCGGAAGACTCCTTCATCCTGAACCTTTCTCTACCCCCTTGCACCCTGCTTGCGACGAACAGCAAACAACGGAAACCAGGCTCCGCGTGAACATTGTGCAAGAAAAATTGTCAACAAGAGATTTCTTCGAGAAACAAGGTAAGAGGCAACGCCGTGGCGGGGCTTACAGCTTGATCGCATATCACTTTTCGATAACTTATCAATTCCTTGCGGCCGGCTAGCAGAGCGCTCCTCTCTTACTGCGGGTTCCAGCGCTATGGCTGGCTGCTGAGTTTGCTTTCGCTCGCACATTAACCTCAGCCAACCTCCGCTAAGATGGCTGTGTTCCCACAGGGAAGTCCGCTGCGTTTAGAGTTGTCCCCCGGGTGAAGTTACCGTTTGTGTCTGTTTTTGTTTCGCAGTCTGAACTTCGTCTTTAAAACTCAACGCCATAACACTTAGCGTAATCTCATACCCTGACGACCCACCTTTTCATGTTCAGGCCCTGGCTGATCTGTTAACTATCTTTTATGCTTTGGGGAATCTAGGTCATTAAAAATTTGGCTTCTTCTGTTTACGTGTGTGATATCTGTCTCTTATGGGTTTCTGGAATCTTGCTCTTGTTGATAAGTAGTAACGTATACTGGCTTGCATTAATATATTGTTGTGACTGTGATGCAGTCTCATAACTACTGTTTCCTTCCACGATCTCATTGCAGTAGAACACTGGAAAAGGCTTCCAAGGCAAAAGTCTTTCTGTCTTTCTTTTTTCTGCTTTCATCTTCCTTCCTCCTCTCTTTCTTACATTCATACAGATATTTAATTACGGATGATTAACTTATTCCACACCTGTTGTTGGCTTCGAATTTCTGTTCATCGGTCTGTCAAAGAGCATTAAAAAAAACTTGATCATTTAAAAATGTTAATAATTACTAAACTGCTTTTTAAAAAAATTGGCTACCAGTATTGATTTCACTTAATTCCCAGATCAACAATCTCCGAATCAGACTGATTATTTAGTAAGCAGGAGTTCGATCGACTGATGATAGGTTCGAAGACCTAAAGACAACAAACTATTTCATAAGATAAAAATGTTGCGAAAATATTTCGAATAATTTACATATTTATATGACTTACTTATTTCTATTTCACAGGGACATTTTAATTCGATATCATAATTAACTGAAAAAAATTAAGTCTCGATGTATATTTTTCGTGATTATCTTGCTCTTTTTTGTGGTATTATCTGAACGCTTTGTTCCATCACCTTTGTTTTTTGTCCATGTAGACCTTAAAGAACATGAGCACTTCGAAGCATCATCTCTCTCAATTCGCTGTTGTGCTGAATACCGGAACAATGTATTTTAAAAAAATCTATTACCTTCTTTCCAAGCTTTTTTTTCACTACTATTTCGACACAGCGCTGCAATAGCCCTCCGCATAGGCAAACCTTTGATTAGAAGGAGTTTTTTTTAATTGGTGATGAAGCTGGTTCAATCTGTAGGAATAGCATCGCCCCCTCCCTCCCCGAGGCGTCAGCAAAGGGACAGTAATCGTCGGACAGAGGAAATATTCTTTTTCTTTCTCTTTCTCGTCCCCAAGACATTGCATTAACATGCGGCATACCACAACCAAGAGATTACCACTTGGTTAATTAACTACCCCCAGCTTGGTGGTCTTGTAGGATTTCAAACAAATGTAATCGCATGTTAGGTTCTGTCTTTAAATGTTAACGGCACATAGGAAGGTGGAAAGGACTTAAGCCCTCTGCAAGATATAGTTATCGGCTTAAAAAAGACTTCTAATGCGTAATATGGAATCCTGTAACTTTAGCTCATCTTGTCATTATTTATACTTGATTCGAGACAGAAAACCGATAATAACATAAAGCAATCGTCTAGTTAGTATTACTGTTAGATTTTATTGCTACATTAGCCAAATCAACCAAAGTATTTTTTAAACATCATTATACGACAAGAGTTTTACTTATCGCTAAAAGGTCAATATAAAATGCAGTTTCCAAGAAATTCAGTTTGATCCATGTTTTCTCCTTCTTTAATTACTTTTTTTTCTTTTTTCTTCCTTCCTTTTTCGTTTCTACTTCCTTCAGTTCTCTCCCACTTGATAAATTATCACAAAGTATTTCAGGCAGATACAATTGGCTAGAAGAGTGTTTATGACAAGAAATAAGCAGATAACATGTATTGTTAATGTTTATATGCGTTTATTTGGAAGAATACATGGCCGACCTGTCTTACAAAGAGTACACCATTGATGACGATCCCACACTTTCCCTGCTTGTCTCAAGGCGACGATGTTAAACCTAACAACACATCGCCAGATTTTCATCAGTCTGTCATCGGCCTCACCTCGGCCTTGTTTCTTACTGACAAGCAATCAGTCCGTGGTTGTGGCTTCTCATTTACATCACCACCTTTTTTTCCCCGTAGTGCATAACATGCTTTTGTTTGATCTCTGTCTTTCCATTGTATCTCTTCTTTTCGAGCCTTCATTTTCTACCTTCCCTCAATTCCTTTTTTCCTTTTATCTGTTCTTGTTAAATTACACATGATACAACAAAAAGAACTGACCCAAGCGGGAATGAGACGGACAAAAAAGTCGACGTTTCGGGGCATATCTTTTCTTCAGGACGGCACGAACAGACAAAAGATAAAAATTACTTACCTGACAATGCAAGGACACCGGTCATGCACGGCTGATGGACAAGGAGAGAGTGTAATTTTTCTTTTGTCTGTGTTCGTGCAGTCCCGAAGAAAAAGCTATGCCCCGAAACGTCGACTTTTTGTCTGTCTAAGTCCCGCTTGTCTCAGTTCTTTTTGTTATACCTTTATTACCCCAAGCTGCAGTCACCTGTTTTGTGTTCTAAAGTCACATGCACAAATGGACCGTTATACGCATGTGGACGTGTCCGTGATCATGCGCGCTCAGAGACAGCCACACATGTACAGTGCACAATGCGATCGCTACGGCCGCGCACCTAGCAGTGTTAACATTCTTGTGAAGGTATTTTAACGTGACAAGAACTTAATCTTTCTGACAAATGGCATGAACGTACGAGTTGTGATCGTCAGGTGTGATGCTGACTAAACGAGCTGGCATATACCTGCTAACATTTGGAAACTCGAAAGTTGCAATACTCTTTACTTGACCCTACGTTTGTCGCTCCCCATCGCAGTACCTATAGGTCTCCTCTCTGAATCTCTCTTCCCGATACGTTTAGTTCCCTCCCCTCTGGTCTACCCCCCCCCCCCTCGCAGACACTCAAAGGACAACGAAAGGTACGGCTCCTAACGAAGCTTCCTACCTGAGAAGTCGTCAGGTACACGGTTAACCGTCTCGTGCAGGGATTCCCCTCCCCCAAACTCAGTCTTATCGTTCCACCCCTCTCTTATTTTATCTTAATTAGTGCGTAAGCCGCACAGAACGTCGTGTGGGTTATCTGCCCCGGACGAGATGCCAGGATAAGACAAGCAAAGTTTGGCCAGGGGAAAGGAGGATGAGCAGAAAGAAGAGAAAAAGAAACGAGAGGAGGGAGGAACGGGGGGTGGGGGTGGGGAAAGGTCCGGAATCTTAGGCGTTGCAGTCCTGTTGACTTCACGTACACGCGTGGGTTCCCGCAGCGAAAGGGTTAAGCGGGTTAAACAACACGGACAGCGTCTAATGCCGGGGTGGGAATGCTGAAGGGGAGAGCACGCCCCGGCGGATTGACATTCTGCGGAGGTTTCAGTTGTCTTCTCCTGGCAGAAGATGGCGCGGGGATCTCTGTTAGTGCCAGAAGGCAAGTGCTATAATTTAAGATTAATAATTTGTGAGACCGAGAGCAAGAAGGAGAGAGAGATGGACGGAGAGGGGTGAGGACGAGGAGGGGGGAGGTAAAGGAATACTGCGGTGTGGATAATGAGCGTGGAGGAGACCCAGAAGGGGTTGTCAGGGAGGATTCGAATCTTCCGACCCCCGTGCAGCGGTAAGTGTGGAGCACGCACTGAACTGTTGTGAACACACCGAGGGGCCTATCGTGCTCGCCGGTTCCGAGATCAGGAGGTGTGGAATGTGAAGACGAAAGAAATCTGGAGTTGAACGTGGCGGTGACAGCTCCTAGGTGGCCCCCAAAAGCAACCGTTATAAATCCCCATAAAACGCTTGTCCAAATATGTCCTCGGCTAAGTGGAATGACTAGTGACATCTGAACATTCGCCGCTATTTTCGCACGAAGTCTCAAGTTAAATTGTCCACGTGTTGAAGGTTTCTCTGCAGATTAGGTTCGTCCTTTTCTTTTCAAGCGAGAAAAAAAAAAGCATTTCTGTTAAAACATCCGGCACCAGCCACGAAACCGCATATACACTTCCTTATACTGCATCATTCTATTCAAAGGAAGTACATGATTCTCAGCCACCACTTTAGCGGCGAAATGCTCCTTGTAACTCCACGACAAATCCATAAGCTTCTTTCACTAATCTAATTTTTCATCTTTTGAACAGTGACAAAGGGAGACAACAATGGCAATGGCACGGAGTACTCCACTTTTCCTGTTCTCTCATTCCGTCTTCTCTGTCTGTCCCTGCTTCTGCCGTATATTCTGTCTTGCTTTCCGTCATTCCTTCTGATCGTAACCGTTCTACTGCGCAATGTTCCATCCAATGTTTATCCTTCACGCTGTCATAAAATCTAACAAGCACACATTGCTGTTATAAGTAATCCACAGCGTACTCTCCTCATTCAGTCACTAAATGCGACCAGCCCAGATGAACCCTACTCAGCCCAAATGCATTCGAATTCTGACATGCAGTGGTGCACGTGCATGAACGTGCAGTGCAGAGGTGCACGCGCCCTAAGCTTTCTTAACCCGAGCATGTTTGTTTTGAACAAATATATCGCACAACATCGCTCTCACTCTCTGCTTCTTATCAGTTTGCTTGGTTCTAGAGAGAGTCCCACTCCTGTTTCTCGGGTCTTGTGTCATTCGTAGTAAAAATCCTCTCGTCATCCGGTTTTGCATCCTGTTATCAACTTTCTGGCTGCTTTGTGACGCATTTGAGACTGCGTTTGTACAGGACTGAATCACGCCATGTTCCCCCCACCTCCCCCAACAAAACCCCCAACCCCCACCAAAATTGTCCTTCTGCCTTCTTAACAAGCTGGCAACTTCGAGAAACTTAAGAGCTCAACAAACTCGTCCCGCCAGTCCCATTACCGTTCTGCCTACGGATTATGATACTTTGCAAACATAACCTCTCGATATTGTTGGTAAGTGCGGTCAACAGAAACCTTTTCTCCTATCAGTGCAGCTAACGTTTTTTTTTCGTCCTACCTTTCCTTCACCGACTAACTAGCTTACTTCCCCACCAGTGATTTGTCTCACCTTGCTTTCCCTGTTCCCGGATAAGCCGGTTCAGGAGTTAAGATCAAGAGGTTATCGAGGGCTTTTTACCCTCAAGATAAATAGCCGAATAGCTTGGTTTAACCTCCCCTTATCGGGGATAGAGCGTAAGCTCTGATTTGTCAAGTCGACAAGTCGTTTTGTTCCACAGCGACTTAGCGCTAAAGAAAGCGGATTGCTTTTTATCGGGGCTCAAACAGTGGAGATTGATGAAGCGAAGCAGCCAAAGTTGTTTTGGGGGCTGCACTGGGCAAGCAAAGGTTTCTACGAAACGGGACTTATTTGTAGGTGTGGACATTATTGTGCTAGCCTTTGTCCTCGTCTAATTAATGGTGGAGCAATCGCAGATTAAAAACGCCATGCAGGTTTCTGACTGTTCCTGTGGTTTCGCTGCGCTCGGAAGGACACCGAGAGGTACAAGAAAAGCAGATGGCGGATTGTGAGGTAGGGGCGGGGTGGGAATATGGGAGCGGGAAAGGGGTAGGGAGAAAGAGGAATGGAATAATTTGATATGAACCAATCAACCTTCCATCTCTTTATTTTGTTCCCTAGATCTTCAAATATTTTTTGTTGTTACTTCCTTCACGTGATGCAGCTGTGACGATCTCATAATGTCCAAGGATTTAGGTATGTGTTAAGTTGGATACATAGGTTTCGTATTGGTCACACCTGGCTTTCAGTTGTTCAAAATATACAGATCGTAATACTGATCGGGTTTGGAATTCCGCTGTTTGGGATTCTTCGAATCTTTTTACTCCGATAGTCGTCTCATATGGGGACTGGCTCTGTCATGCCTGACTCACCATGATCCACTATGCCGAATGAAAACGTCGGTAAAGAGAAAGCACAGAAGTTTGTAAAATTAAAATAGAATCATTTAGTTACAAGAGTATCAAGTCTTCCGTGCAGGGGAGATTTCCGGTACAATCTCCAAGAAGATGAGTAGTAGATGGTGGTAGTGAGAATAGTGTTGGCGGTGCGATAACGGTGGCGTTGTGTTGTTGGTGGTGTAGGAGATGAAATTCCCCGCCGAAATGCAAACTGGGCGATCTCTCTCTCTCTCTCTCTCTCGCTTTGTTAGTGTGTAATAGTTCTTTTCCGATGTTTTGAATCAAGTTGAATAAAGTCAGTTTGGAACTAATGAAATTCTGAATTACAAACTTTCCTTTCATTTCTGTGATGTGTATATATTCACAAAGATAACCATTCAGATTAGTAATTTTTAACACTCAACATGTGTCACAAGATTTCCAGATGCGTCTGAAGCTTAAAAAAAAGCAGCTGGGGGTGAGGGAGGGCCGGGCAGAGATGGAACTGTGTCCAAAAATCTTTGCTAGGACCACCCTGACACAATAAACAGTTCTCCAGATTACATCAGCAGAGGTAGTGCCAAGGGAGACTACTTTGTACACAATCAGTAACTCTTCCTGTCGTGGGCAGCAGCGGCACTTCAGGTGCAGGTGACATGTTTACAGCCCTGCCACCAAGGGCAGACTGACCGACATCGCTGCCTATATGAAGCGGCCGGATATTTATTGTTTAACGACCTGGTCATCTCAGCCTGCCGACCAGCTAGCCGTGTGTGGCAAGCTCAGGGTGCTTGCCACTCGCTGCCCGACACAGCCCCTGCACAACAGGTTTCAACGTAACCCCTTCGCAATTCTTTTCGCCCTATTGCTTCATATTTCCTTTCTTCACTCTCTTCCTCCCGACTTCCTTCTTTCCTTCCCTCCTTCCTTGTAGAGGGTAAGAGTAGAAATCATCTCACCTCGGCTCAGTCCCGTGACCTACAGGTTGAAAGAGGAACGCGCGGGATGCAGCTTCCCACAATCAGGTCTGTCTTCTGCTATCCGCAGCAGACCTTGGGTGACAAGTGCTGTCCATTCTAGAAGTTAGGCCAGCTTTTTCTTTGCCTTCCTAATCGGTATGTTTAATTCTTGATTGTTTTTAAAAAAAAGAAGACAAAGAAAGAAATACTTTCAGTATTTTCCCCACTATGTCTGCCATGACACCGGATGCTATGGCTTAGATAATAAGAAGATAAGTGTCCTTGCTATGTGTGTCCGCCCAAAGTTGGCAAAGTTTCTCAACCAAGATTGCTTCAAACAATGAGTTAAAAAAATTTTCTTCTGTTCGGCTCATTACTTTTGGAGGAAGCTCTGAAAATTGCATCAGAAGGACGTAAAAACTGCTATCGTCGCGAAACAACAAAACAAGTTTCAAAACCCCCACCAAATAAGAAAACAACTAGAAACCCAAACAACAACAAAACACCCTCTCCCCTCCCCTCCCCCCCAAAAGTATTTCTCAGAAAGTACAGTTTCGAAATCATCGGTACAGATAGCATCGACAACACATTGAAGTCAACTAAGACCTTTCATTGAAATGCCGATCTGCTAAATCGCTGCGAAGCGTTGCACCCGGAGGGAATTGCTATGACCCGTGACGAAGCCGGCGGGCACCTCTCTAGTGTCTACGGGTTCAGTCCAGTTTTGTCGGTCTTTGGAATTTTAGCGCGGCTTGGTTTTCCTGGCGTGAATCTCGTTTATTCTCACCCACTGCGAAGTCTTGTTTACCCACGCTCGGATGCGCGTGAGAGCCTGAGCACGTGCATTCCCGACGACGAAGTGGAGAAGAATATGAACTTGAGGGCTGTGCTGGATGTGTTCAGCAGTGACTACTCTCCACCGCCCGTCTCGCGCGCGGGGATGGGCATAAAGTTCGAACGCGCGCGGCCGTACTGGGGGCTTTGGCTGCGAAAAACACTTGCACGCAAATTTGACTGGCGGACGGGTGTGTACGGCTTCACGAGTCCGCCGTTGTGAAAGCAGGTGAAAAGTTGTGAATTGTGGTGTTCCAGAGTAGTTCACCTTCTTGAAGGGAGTTCGATGTTTTGGCAGGTAAGCGTTGCCAGTTCTCTCCTGAACGCCACCACCCCGCATGCAAGGCGGTGTCAGCTGATGATCTAATCCTATCGCCAGCTGTCTGTGACCGACTTCATCCACGTCAGGATCAGTCCCATCGACCGTGGACAACGCGGCAACAAATGCCGCAAAAACCCTTGCCGACATTTCACATTCCTAGTGTACTCTTCCAACCGCAGTCGAACAGACTGTTCGTTGAAGGTGTGAAATCAGTCTCAGGCAGGTTATATCATCGTTCTTTTCTTTCTTTTCTTTTTTCTTTCTTTATCCGTCCGTCCATCCGTCCGCGCATCCATATGACTTCCTCCCTTTCTTTCTTCGTTCCTCGGTCATTTCTGACATTTCTTCTTTCTTCCTCATTTTCTTTTTTTCTTCTCTACTTCCATTTTCCCCATTTGCCCTGTAACGTTTTGTGGGGTGTGCTAGAATTCTAGAGAAGAAAACACGAGAAACATACGCCTAGTGCAGACCCTCACCTTTTCAACCAAAAGGTACACGGCCAGATAACTTTACACATTTATTGAACTATGAACATTAATAATGAAAGTAGAGGAAAGAATGGTGCAATTGAACAAATACGTAACAGTGTGTGTGTGTGTGTGTGTGTGTGCGTGTGAGCGTGATAGCAACAGTTTGAGACACGAAACAATTGTCTGAACACTGAGTAACACAACTAGCATACAATTAAATTCATATGAGTCAATGTGCTATCGTAACAGGCTACTTGCGGAAAATGTGTTATTCAAAACCCGGAACAGAACAGTTAATCCAACAATACAGGAGAATGTTCACATCAGGAAATGATCCGCAGAGGTAGTTCGAACACGGTATGATAGTTGACACGCTGACGC
>SMGT01003380.1:581450-594851 GCA_004794575.1 Lanistes nyassanus
GCGAATACCTGCCATTCCGTTGATGTGGGAGGACCTTCGCAAACGACTGGGATGTGTCGTACGTGAGTGTAGTGCAAGCCGGCATGGGGATGCGAGGGAAAGTGTAGGTCACTGTGTGCGGCAAGAGAGTCGACAGTACAGACACTTAGAGTGACTTCCCTTCAGTGCAAGCTGGTTTGCTACAGGAATGCTTACAGATGCAGGAAATAGGGATTTTTCAGTATTTGTATTATGGGCCATGTTCTCCACGCTCACCTACGCGCTTTCAAATGACAGACATGCTTTTGAAGGTTGTTTTATACCACAGATTTTCCTTGTTTTTTTCCCCCAGAAATAGATTCAATTTTCTCAGAGTTTAAAATCTACTGAAAATATTTGCCGTTATCAAAGAAGAGGCAACGTGAAATATTCTCTTGGTTGGTTGAATAATTGTTGCTTAACGACCTGTGGTTATCTATATCAGGACGGTGCTGCTTAGACAAGTTTACGCGCTGCCACACGTGGGCCCCAGTCCCACCCAGTCACATTATACTGACACCGGGCCAACCAGTCCTAGTACTGTTCCCTATAGTGCCAGGCGCCTGGCAGGGTAGCTATTAGATTTTTACGTCTTAGATATGACTTGGTCGGGGCGCCAACCGACCTCCTGCCTCTAAGCACCTTAACCGTTAGACAACTTAGCGGGGTAAATTTTATATTGAACTACATAAAATTTTGATCAAAGACTGTGAAATTAATTTCAGGGATACGAGAAATTTTAATCTACGGATATGTGAAATGCTACCCTCACTCCACTCCCTGCCCAAATACCACAGCTGCCCCCAACCATTTCTTTTAATGAGGGAAGTAAAATCCACACTTACACGAAATTATTAACAATATGTAAATACAATGTGCCACTCGGCATCCCAATATCCATAACTTCATTACTAAAGGGGTTCTTAAATTGTTGGATCACAAAATAACAGTTCTAGCAGAGAAACTGAAATCATTCAGTACTGTCAAGCCGTTAAATGTTCGTGCACGCCTTTGTGCACATGTATGTGACGTCTGAGAGCTAGCTAAATCACGTGGTTGCATGACTAAATTTCTCCAGGGCATACCGCTATAATTGTTGTGTATTATTTCTCCGACAGGTACCTAGAGTCTACCGCCGAAGAAAAGGATCGAACCCCCGACTCCTTGCAGACTCGTTGCACTCGAGTGCCTAATGCCACACGACCACATCTCGTTGCACTGCGCCACGTACCCCGCTCCCTAGACCCGGGCATGCAGCCCCGACTGTCGTTTGGCGCGGATCACACAGGCCCCTTACTGCAGAGTCGTGAAGTGGAACACTTCTTCTATTCTCTGGACCAGCCCCTGCTCGGCACTCCTGCCACCGCTACCACTACCGCAGTCACGACAACGACCACCACTGCCTCCCCCTCTTTGGACGACGGCTGTTCGGCTGGCAGCAGCAGCAGCAGCTCTGCCGAGGAAAACATCCCGCCCTCGCCCTCTCTTCTGCCTCCGCTGTCCGTCGCCACAGGAACGGCGTCCGGTGACGGCTACGCCATCGCGCACGACTACCACCATCACCTCCCGCACTACCAGCACCAACAGCAGGCAGCGACGACAACCCAGTCTCTTCACCTGCAAGACAGCGCCGTCGCCCATCCCAGTTACCTGCTGGAAGCCAAGAGGATGTATCAGAACACGCTGACCCTGCCTCCCGCCACCCCGGCCTACTCCTCCCACCACGTCGGCGACAACGCGGCCAACTCGTTCATGACGTCAGGCACGAGCCCCGTGTACGTGCCGTCCACGCGCGCCATGCTGCCCGTGCCGTACATGACGTCATCGCAAGGCGTGACGTCAAACGCTTCCTCCCTGTGGACCGCGTCCTCTGAGACAGGCTACTCCTCCCAACCCCTCCACCCCAGCGTCACCAACCCGTTCCCGTTCCCGTCCCCTCACACCCCCGGCGCCCAGATCCCTTCCCCCACAGGCAGGACCGACGGGGGGATGGGGGTGGGAGGCTTCGGCTCAGCCTTGTCCAGAAACAGTCTGGGCCACTACTCCCCCTACATGAACACCGAACTGTCGCCCTGGGGATCTTTCAACAACATGGCCATGCAGCCAGGTTTTCGGCAAACTGGACCAGGTCAGTATTTCAGAGTACAGTCACCATTTAATGATTAGCGTTATCGATCTGTATGATTATTTTTGTCGAGGCCCGTTTATGCGTGTCGGTCCGTGACCGTCCGTGTATGCGGGTCCTGTATCCGTCCCTGTGCGTTCCGCGTCCGTCTATGTGTGTTGGCCATTGTGTTTGCGTTGGGTAGTGGGATCTAACTTTATTCCGTTGTACTGATTCTGGTCTCCATAGATAATCGCGTTTGTACAGCTGTACATATCACACTTTCCGGCCATCTGCAAATGATTCTCAGAACTGCCAGATTCGTTCAGTGTCCAAAATAATGATCAGAAATCTGGGTTATTCTTTTTTTCTTTAAATTACTCAATGTCAATTCCATTTCTTTACACGTTATTTTTTCCTTCAACCATGAGGCGCATGTACCGACATGATAGCCACCTCACTGGAGGGAGGAGAGAGGGGGGAAGAGAGACGTTAAGCAACAAACACCCACCCATGACGGGGGTTCTTGCTTAATATTTTTGTTCCTTTTCCGCCACTTATGACTGAATCAGCGACTCCTCAAAAGCTTATCTCCTTTATGCTCAACAAGCGAGAACCACTTTTCCGCTAACTGCTGCTTATGCCACCCAGAATATCCTATGTTGAACAGTACGAGAGTTCTCGGCGACACAAAACATATCACACGCCCTGGTAAAAGATAATTCTAAAAAATGCACCTTTTCGTCTGTACGTCATACCAACCTTTCATGAGAGTCGTACGACTGTCACACACCGGGAATTAGGGTCTGAGAGCTCCGTTTGGAGCCGTCTTAACTTTTCTGTTGGCCATACGACATATGAGGTTAACACTGCTCGATTGTGTCTAATTTCTTTGAAGAATTTTCTCCAAAAAGCTTTTTTTCTGAAAGTATAACGAAATTATTTATGTGTATGTACCATTCTAACCAATTTTTAAAAGTTATTTTAAAATGGCCATATTCATTCGGCAAGTCCAGTCGTGTTTTTGGCCCATACCAAACATCTCACAACGCGCTGCGAGTAAGACTGTGATTTAAACCGCTCGCTACGCCTAATGTAAAGTAATGACGTATTCCGGGAATTCCGCGCGGCTTTTTTCTAGCGAACTTAGCGACCCAAACAATTACCTCCACAAACTAAATCCTTGCGCCAGCAATTAAAGCCAATTAAGTTAACCTTTGCCACAGCCCCAAACCTCACCGCTGGAATAAATTAGTTAGCAAAAACGTCATTAATCCTATAGTGGCACGCAAAATTGTGCAAATAGGTGAACGTGAGTCTTCTTATTTTGGTAGGACTGAGTGTTTTTTTTTTAATTCCTCCCTCTCCTAATGCTCGAATAGCTTGAAACAGAATAGCGGTTGTATAGTGTTGCCTCGAGAAGTGAAGATAGAGCGCGGCTGAACATTATTTAGTTGCAAGCACCGCGCTTTCCTAGAAGACGGTTTCTGGAACTAAGAACTGTAGCCAGACGTCGCTAAGGCAGATGTCTGCAATACGTTTGAGATGAAAGATGTAATTGACCTAGTGCTGAACATCCAGGCGTTCCCCGAGAGAGTGCAGAACACATGCTGTGCGAAAAAGAACCAAAAAGGAAAATAATAATAAAAAACAGTGGAACCCCTCCCTGTGCTTGTTTACCCTGCCTGACTGGATCAGTTCTTATTTCGCTACAGGCTGAAAGGTAGTTTTGCCGAACTATTAACATATGAACAAAATGACAACCAGCAACATGAAACGTTAAAATTCTTACGGAAGTAAAGCTTACGTTATGTTATGATGAACGCAGTAGAGAACATTGACCAGGGCTTACTGTGCTTGGGGGTAATGGGATCTACAGATGACCAATTACAGGTCAGGTAATTCTACGTTCAGCTGATGTCATAGAACTTTGGTCAGCTGATGACGTAGAACTTTGCTCAGCTGATGAGTAGAACTTTGGTCAGCTGGTGAAGTAGAACTTTGGTCAGCTGATGACGTAGAACTTTGCTCAGCTGATGTCATAGAACTTTGGTCAGCTGGTGACGTAGAACTTTGGTCAGCTGACGACGTAGAACTTTGGCAAGCTGATGACGTAAAACTTTGGCCAGTTTATTAGCGTGGACTGCTGACGACGTGGTATGGGGGTAAGGTGACACTACGTGGTTGGTACACAACAGTCTGCGCGGTTAGTATTCGATGTAGTATCTTCGTCGTCTGCAGACAAGATATTTCTGGGAAGGTAACAGCGTCGTCTGCTCACGAGAACATGCACGCTCTACAGGTAAGGTAACAGCACGGTCTGCAGACACTGACATAAAGCTACGAGGCAAAGTAAAAGCGTGATTTGCAATCAGCGTGCTACGGGGCATCAAGCAAGAAGATCCACCAGCATGTAGGAACTATGGCTGAGTTTCGCAGGCGTTCGTAACTGGTCTTCCTGTCTTAACGTTGGCTGGAAGCCCCGTTCGCCCTGGGTGTTTTACGCCCACCTTCACGCGTGGACAGAGAATACGAACGCTCTTGCAACCCAACCCAGATCTTGTTTTTGCAGATAACAGCTAAGTGACTTGACGCTTCGGCTCATTGTATCTGCGGTGGACGATAACAATTCCGCTTGTTCGAAATACACTTCTCTCAGTTCGCTTGCACACTGTGTCCCTTTATCGCGCCTCGTTGGCTTTACTCTGATAACCTCGGGTTCTCCCTCCCCGCTCCCACTCGTACCTTCGGGTGGATACACAGAAGCGATAACGGCCGAAATGGCAGCTCACCGGACTGACAGGCTGTGGCGATGAGTGCATGGCTGAGTGGTTGGTAGCCAGCCTGACTCGTTCAACTTCGCTCTTTGTGTTTACAAGACTAGATCCGTTTTAATTCCAGTGTAGTGCGTTGTCGATGCTCTCGGGTTTGTCACTCGAAAAAGATAATTTCTAGTTCAGCATTTATTTAACGGAGATTAATCGAATTTCAGAAAAGCATATGAAGAAATCGGACTTATCATCCGCTAGCATCTTCTTTAAGGAGATGATTGTGGGGCATTTTTTGTTTTTGCGCCACTCATTCCGACGCTTCGCTGGGGAAAAACTCCCAATGTAAATTTTGCGAGGATGGAGTACATGAGTGTTTTTTAAAGTTCCGTTCAATTTATTTTAATTTAGACATTAAATTTTGTTTCGCTTTCCAGGCAGTTGGTAGTCAATCTCTTCATTCTGTGAAGTCACGCGATCTACCTGATCAGACCAATCGGCTAGCAGCTTTTTGTCTGTCATATCCAACAGAGAAGACAACATTCATCCGTCGATTTTGTTCGGTTAAAAAACCCTATACTGGACACAGTTTTGCTCGCGTCTGCCATAAGCATATACAAGGTCACTATAGTAAATGGGCAATGTGCTGAGAACTGGATCATTCGCGGAGTTTGTTTCCGACGAGAGTCACAAGAGTTTGTTTCCGACATATCAGGAGTCTAACATTTCCTTGAATTAAGAACCTAAGTAGCAGATATTTACAACAGGAAAATCAAGCAAGCAAACAAGTAAAAAATCAAATGTAATCTACACAGTTTGTAGTTTCCGGATACATTTAACTATTCAGTGTCATGCCGCCTTCCTTTGTCACTGACAGTGGCTTAGCGTACCAAAGACTTTCTTGGGAGTAAACGGCAATGAATGTGCGTGGACATGTACGCAAGGGCAGACAACCTATTTACTCACTACAGGGCATACCTGTGTCAGTAGAGTGCTTTCCTCCCAATACAACCGACCGTGGCAGCGGACTTTCGCGAGCGCACGCAGCGAGCGATCGCTTGTCAAATTTGTCACTGCCACCCTGGCACAGAGTTTCCGAGTGACACTTGTAGATGTGTGACGTGCGTATGGGTGCACAGACTGGATCGCACTGTTGTTGCCCTGCGACACCCTGCGAAAATTAGCTTCATTAATTTAACGAGGCGGTTGCGAGGCTCCAGCGAGTTTGCTGACGTCAACATATCTTAAAAGTTTAGTAAGCGAGTTTCATATCCGCTTACCTACATCCCGCACATACCCAGTCCTCTCATGCTCTTATAAAAGTCATAAAGTAAATTTATATGCACCTGATCTTTCGTCCGAAGAGAGTATTTTTTAAATCCGCTCCACACTATATCAGCAACGCTCCATTTCCTTTAAGGAAACACAGTGAAAACAGAAAACCACGAATGAAATATATTTAGCATTTTATTCTTTCTTGCAGCCTGGAAATTCGTTTTCTATTTTATGTGGTCTTGATCTACATTTAATTATGTTGTCTGAATGTCGGCTACATCTCTCTCTCTCCCCACTTCCCGTTTTTCCTTCCTTTCTGTTCTCTCTCTCTCTCTCTCTCTCTGTGTTATGCCAGCATAGGCCTATTTATGTTTTGTGTGCGCGCATGTGCTTTCAGTTCTGTTCATGTTTTCACACGGGCATTCGGTCTTCACCTTTGACCCATTTCATTGATTGAATATACTTTTTTAACTGGTGTGTGCATCACAAATGAAAAGGGGAAGAAAAGAAGGTGTATGCATGGAAAGAACTTACTTTAAACTTCAGAATCTGCTGTACGGTGGGTAAGGACCGCTGTTATTTAAAGAGTTTCAAACACCCGGTCATGGCCTGTCTGGCCTGACAGCGAGAAGAACAATGGCCGTGAAATAAGAATTTTATGGGAAATTTTGAGATAAGGCCGCACGTGTCAGTCCCCCCCTGGAGATTACCGGCCTAAGTCTGTAGCCCTGAAAGCATGATCCTTTATTCGTGACACCTCCAGTCCTGTACTGCTCGTAGGAGACGACCGATAGAGTGGAAACGTTTTCTCGTTGAAGGTTTCACTGGGCAGCAGTTAGCTGCAAACGACGAGTTTGCTGATTTCCGAAAATATTCAGTTCCACAATGATCTTGCGATAATTCCCATTCATCTGGATGAAGTCCTTGGAGGGGGAACTATCTTCAGTGTGTGTGTGTGTTTTGGGGGAGGAAGGGAATAAACACGGGGAAAAGATTGAAAGAGGCGGGTAGAGGGTCTCTGTAAGCAAAACCATTTGATTTACAAGAGTCTTCGGGATCAGTTAGCAAACCCTACCTTAACTGTCGCGGAAATCACTCGTATCTAAGTTTCGCATCCCAGAACGAGGGCGGACGTAATCAAGCCTGTGTCGGGCACAGGCTTCTGGTTTTAAGGCTACCCCTGTGTCCGAAATCTCGCTGTGGACAGATTCCTCAGTGACCAGGCACTCCATCGGTCCATCGTCCTATCAGTGTTATGGCTGCTGCCCCGGTCATCCCTGGCCCTGTGCACACAGTGTTTCCCAGGTTCCCAGCAGAAGGTCGGGTGTGATGTCTGGACACTGACGGTGGCGTAATCGAGGACAGTTACCTGTCTCCGCAATGTCCACTCACTCCCATCTCTCACCTGCATGGGAAAGGCCACGAGGGTGGACACCACGGTCTGCTTATCTCTGTCGCACGTGCTGACTGCACTTAAGTATCGTCCGGCCTTGGGCTTGCTGCTGTCGGGGTGGGCGTCTTCAAACGGAATTACCACACACCCACCCCTGGTCATAAAACAAAGAGAAGGGGAAAAGTTTAGTACAAATTTATTGATATTTCTTTCTTCAGTCTGTCTGACCTATGCATCTGCAAAGATAACTTGCTCTAAAGCTGGATTATGAAGCTTTTGTTTATTTAAACTAATTAACTAACTAACGAAAAGGTGCTTGACAGAGGCTTATGTACCAGATACAGCCGGCGATCAGATACAACAGGCCGTGACACTATTCAGCAGGGGCAATTTTTAACCAGTAAAATGGTCAGTGACACATCTCTGGCTAGACATTGCTTGTTTTAAAACAGAAAGTACGTCCTACTAGAGACTTTTCCTGTGCCAGTCAGATGGGAAAGAACTGCGATATTTGCCACTACATAACAACAGCGTTGGAATGAGACCCGACAGACAGTCAGGAGCTTACATTTACTGTTTATTTATGCCTTACAGAAAGGTGGCGGTTGTCATGCAATAAGGTGGAATATAAACTAAAAAAAAAAACAACAGTAGGGAAGGAAAACGGGGGAAGGTATGAAAAATACGGTCAAAAATAAGGTAGCGCGATGAGGAGACGTTATTGTGAACTCTCTGCATTGAGTTCATGTATCTGCCAAGCGTGGAATCAGGGTAGACATGCCATGACCACACACACCCCATGGTGCACGGCAACGCTGGGGAGAGCTACCGCCTGGTTAGGAAAAACCGTGGCATGCCACTGTTTTCATGGAGGCTGGCCAAGAGCAGACTTAATGGCCGAGAAAATTGCTTCCTCCTTCACTCCCCTCCGCCACAGAAATCCTCAACAAACCGCTCAGACACTGGCGGCATGCTTGGTTTAATTACATTAGAGAATAAGAATAAGGCTTGTTTGTTTGTTTGAAAGCACATTTTGGGGATCATAATCACATAATTATGACACATTTTATTCTGCATGGCAGAGTTTTGCAGTGAACTACATCTTATGCTTTATTTCTTAGATAAGTAATGACCTGCAACGTTTTTTTTAACGAGATTAGTTTAGAGAAAACGTATTTCCACCTCGCGGTGATTTCGAACTATTGGTGAGAGAAGGGCCGGAGAGAAAATTTACCTATTGCTAAGTTATGCGCCAAAAAAAAACAAACAAAAAAATCCGTTCTGGCAAATACTCAGCTGCAGTAAGATTCATTGTTTAAATGTTCCGGGGGTTGCCACTGGGGGAGTTTACGGAATGTTTAACCGTAGATAGGGTGTTTTATATATGTATATATACACATTATTTCCCTTGACCACTGCGAGATTCGAACCCACAACTTAAGACAAGCGAGGTTCTGTCCACCGAGCTATCTATTGCTCCTTCTTTACAGCTGCAGCCGACAGCTCATTCTTGCTCTAAATCTGCTGCACGCCGGAAGACGCAAGCCACAAGCAAACACGAGTGACCTCCCGCCGTACCGGGGTTCTCTAGCGCGCGAAGGCCGGTCGCCGGGAAACGGCGTCGAGGCCACGGGCTGTAAATCATCCGCGAATGCCGTTCACAACGGGCCCAGTTCGATTCACAGCGCTGCCGTTCCATTCTCTGCAGACCTGCAAAACAAACATGGCGGACAATGGTCGCACAATTTATCTCCAGCGCCCCCCTTCAGCGCTCGTCTCGTGCTGTGACAATGGCAGCATGAGTGGCGCCACCATGCGGGTGTTGCTGGTATTCAGAGGGCAAGCAGAAGACGAGGTTGCGGGGGGTGGGGGTGGTCGGATCTCTTCGCTCGCTCGCGCCACCTCGTAAGAAACGATTTCTCGAACATAACTACCTCCACCACCTGTGCTGTAAGACTAATGACCATCGAACCAGTATTTAAGCCGCGCATTTGTACACAGGCTGTCCAGGCTTGAAGGATTAAGTGGACTTTGAAGAGAGGCCAAAAATATCGCCAAGAAACCCGCACCACGCTTTTTGGGGGGTTTACTTTTTTTGGTTTGTTGGCAAAAGTGAATGAGGTGTAACTCTTGACATGAATCAAGTACACTCTTTTGGTGTTTCGAGTATTATGTTTTAATGTTATTTTATTTATAAATTTATCCGAGCCAAGAGCGCATCTGTCATAAGATATGCGCGTTATAAATAAGTATATTAAAAATAAAGACAAGTTGAGGTCTGAACTGAGTTGTACGCCTGCGACATTAATGGGTCAATTAAGAGCTCTTGATATCCAGAGAAAGTGTAAATACAAGGAAGTAAAAGGAAAAAACCCGACAGTAATCAATGTACGAATTGCACACTAATGCAAATTTCTTTCGATTTTTTTATTTTTCTGTCGTGTTCTACACAAACTGGCATAGCAGCTTTCTGAAAACCGTGCTTTTTGGCTGGAAAGTGACGTTTTGGGGTCTTAGGGCTGTTTAAAATACCAACAAACCCACTGCCTGCAATTCTTTCTGTATGACTCGACAACGTGTGGATAATGGCTCGGTCTTAACACAACACTCTTTGTTTTATTTCCCTGCATGTTGGGGTGAAGGTGTGTGTTGGCAAGACCTGCTGTTTTCGGATATGTATTATTTTATACAGGACTTCCGACTTGTTTACGTTAGGGAGTGCTGGCAAGCATCAGGGCCGGAATCCACGTGCAACCTCTAACAAGCTAGAGCACGTCCAGCTGATAAACTTCTCTTAAGTAATTGAAGGAACTTATCGGCTGCTGCCTATCACTGATTATAAGGAAGATGTGGCTACCGGCTCAGGGGGTGTTTGTGCAAGGCATAGGAACGAGATTTTATATATTTTCTGAGCTAGGCTTTAAGCGAAACAGTAAAGATACTTTTTGAAAATAGAGGGTGAATTTGTTGGGTACAAAGTAGACAAGAGATTAGTATTTAGGGTAAAAAACAATGTAACTCTGTACCCCGCACGTCACCAATGGAGAAAGACCCGTGCGAAAAAAAAACCACAGAAAATACGGCAGACTCACAGTCTCACAGTGCCGGGAGAAGTCTTATAGCAGAGTTGCCGTTTCCCATGTCAAAGAACATAAAAGAGCAGCGTAACCAAATTGGCACCGAGATCCAGGAAAAGTGCTTGTAAACAAAGGCGCCGAGGTTTGGAGGGGAGGTGACGTTTATTAACTTTCGAGGTTTGGAGGGGGTACCGTGATGCTGCAGAGAGGTCGGATGGGGAGGGGGCCGACCGCGGAGCTGCCACGACTTGCAGAACCGTTCAGCTAGCGTGACGGAGCCGTTACACAAAAGACGCGTGAAGTACTTCGTCTCTGAGACAATTGCGCGAACAAGTGACCAAGGTCGAGTGCTGTGGTGTCACAGTGGTGATCGCCACGTTGTTGGTATTTTTCTAGAGGGGTAGAGTCGTCGTCGTCGTCGTTGTCGTTGTTGTTGTTGTGGTGGTGGTGGTGGTGGTGGTGGATATCGTTGTCATGTTCTGAAATGCCCAACGAAATATCGTCTTTACAGAGTCCAGTGTACAACATGAGAATATTACGGATGTAAGGTGACACTGCAGAAGTGAAACGAGTGGAACAGCCATTTTTTCCAATGGTTCACTTTCTGACAGTCAGGAAGACCAAAGCCTGCAATGATTGCGCGCGTTTTGGTGAGGCATATCGACCAGGGCAGAGCGTGCCAGTCTGTCAGAGTTGTGTCAGGAAGCGATCTAGATCCGCTGCACGCCTCCTGTTCACGCGCAACCGCGTGCACACAAGACTTGCGCGTGCGCGCGCATGCATGCCCACGCACAAACGCCTGGGCTTGTTGCTCTACGGGAGCGAGAGGTCGCTCAACCTTGGCACGTAGCTCCCAGATGCACGACCTCGGCGCCTGCCATCTTGGTTCAGGTCGCGTCGCGGGTCCCGCTGTGAGTGTAAGCACGAGGCGTGGCCCCAGATATAAATTTCGCAGTCAATTTTCGTCCTCCCCACAGCGCCCCCCAACCCCTACACCACCTCTGCTCAGCCTTTCGCCTCCGATGCCTGACTCCGATCGGCAAGGGGGCGCTCTTCAATGTATTTTATTTCTGTCAAGTGACACACCGCTGTTTAGTGCCAAATGGTGGGAGGTCCCTGCTTGCTTCTCTCCCCTGTCCGGAATAGATGTTTTGTTCTCCACAGGGTGTAAGATGCGCATGCTTCACTGTGTTCTTAAAACAATCATGAATTTAAAGCCAAAGTGCTTCGCGTTAATAGAGTTTGGTGATGGCGCACCCAGTGATGGAACATTGACTAAATGGCCTTTCACACTCAGCATTTGTGATTGGCTAAAGAGCAAGATATCTGCATGGCCAAGCAGGCAAGCAAACGGACAGACATGCAAACATATGCAAGAAAGAATTCAATTGGGAGAGTTGGGGGACATTTTCCATGGATGTATCCAGCAAACTAAACCATGGAGAGCTTAATTCACTCTCCAAGAGCTCCAGCTGTTTGTTGTTCCAGCATTTTCAGGACTTGTCCACAGCCGCTTTAAGCGTGGCCTTAACGGGTCTTTATTTGTTTTCAATTTTAAGTACTTTGCTCTCCTCAAGATGGCTGGCGCCTAAAACAGAAAATAATGGGAAGTGCTTCCGAGAAAAGAGGCGGAGGGGGGAGTGAGAGTGGGGTGAGATAGAGGGAGGGAGAGATAGATAGAGATAGAGATTACTCGTTAGATGTTCCCATTTTGAAATACAATAAGCTAGATAAGCAAATTATTAACTTGTTCATACACGCAGTTCGCCAAGTCTTGCGAGAAGACGAGTCTTTGCACTAAGGTATACAACAACAGTCAGATTTTGCACCAATTTTTACCAGAAATCAGTTTCGACAATCCCGTGTGCCAATCAGAAGAAAAGTTAGTATAACGTTGTATTTTTGCGTGCCTCTATTCTCTCTATCTCTGTAATATTTGTTAGATTATGAGACCGACATCCAGTATCTCGCAATCATTTCAGGCCTCGTTACATAATAGCTAAAAAACAAACCAACCGACCAACCAAAACCCCAGACACACAAAAAAAAAACCCATGCAAACAAAACCCCTGAGATTTCGAATTATGTGCCAGTGCACTGTTCTTTCAGCGCACTTCTGAGACGAAAGCTTTAAGTGAAGCCGTTATCCTTTTTTTCGTTTTGAACGCCATCTCTTCCGAACGGACAAGTGGGAGCTACAGACAACGTGAACACAGGCCAGTAGGCTGCCGGCTGTCCAACGGAAGTCTTCATCTTTTGTCTAAAAATAAACCAACAAGACCTGATAGCAGATTCAACTGAATTAAGAAAAATGTAGATTACGGGGGTAGGGCAAACAGAAAACGGAAAGGGAGGTTGGCTACAAATGAAACGCAGACCCTCATTGTAAGGATTAGGCTCACTAACAGGTCACTCAAAAACAGCCAGGCGTTTAATGACGGGGTTATCACGGTTCCTCCTCATCTCACTCTATCTGGCGCTATCTCTTTTTATCGTTCTCTTTTCTCTCTTTCTTTTCTCCCCCTCCCCCTCCCCCGTCATGTTGCCAGAGGTAGTGTACTGTCAGCCAAAAGATATCAGTCTGTCTGGAAGAGGTGTTGGTACTGATAGTATAGTTGCACTGGAACACATTAGTAAGCAAGCTTGAGAAAAGCTTTGTGTGTGTTGATCTCGCTGTCCTCACGGTTATAACACTCGCTGCAGGCTGTCCTCACATTATAACAATCGCTGCAGGCTTAAATCGAACACGCTGTCCTCACATTATAA